>JARKIB010000370.1:0-126726 GCA_029378385.1 Mycena metata | reverse complement strand
AGCTGGATACTGGGTCTCGATGTATGGCTAAACCACACACTAAACACACTCCAAATCAAACACCTAATCACCTCTCCGCTTGTATATGCGTTCGTGGGGTTCCAACCGAAGTATTACGGCTGTTGCAATAGCTGAAAACTAGGTTTCGACTTAAAGCTTTAAGTCGGCCGTTTGGTTTCTCGGACCTATTGGGCGCTGATGCGACCTTTATAGTTCTTAGAAGAGTTGTGGTTTTTCAAAAGGTTTGTGGTGATGGACACCGGGTGGTTGTGTGGTGAACTAAACTTAGTTCGACACTGGGTTTGAACTGTAACCGAAGGTTGACAGGTTCCGCTGTAATATTCGCTGACGCTGACGCTGAGACACTAAAACGCTGACGCTGACGCTGACGCTGACGCTGACGCTGATGCTGACGCTGACGCTGACCCTAAACGCTGACGCTGACGCTGACCCTAAACGCTGACGCTGACGCTGCACAACAAATATAATCCAATCCCAATATATTGGTAGACACCAAAGTATCTAAAGACACTCAAATGTACACCGAATGGATTCCGTGAGACTTCCCGGACGGAGGCACGCGTTATGCTGTGCTCCTAACAAGAAGGGTACGGTCCACTGGCTTCCACCTAAGCTCTACCTCTACTTATATACTAAATCCTACATACCAAATACTACAAAACATGGAAACTCGAAACAGTAATGTACATAATGGTCCAAACGTTGAGTCCGTGAAGGTACGGACTCCTACTGAATACAATCTACTAATTTACATACAAATCTTGACTTGAAAAGGAGAATAATCTGCATGGATGTTGGTACAATTAAAATAAATAATATATGTCCGCTTCTGGCGTGTCCAAATAATATTCCAGCCTCGTCATGTCGTCCCAATTCGGTGTGTGTGACTCCTGGTGAATCAGCCTCGAGTCATTCGAGTCAATTCGAGTCATTCGTGAATAGCCATGTGAGTCTGTTCGAGTCAAGACTATTAATAGCTTCTTGGCATCACGATTTTGGTTTAGCCGGCGGCAAGACCTTGCTGCCACTACTGCTCCCTTTGAGGTGCTGTTCCTGGCTATGCCGTCGGACCTTTCCGGTCCTCGGATCTTCGGCTTGATTGACAGGAAATGCCAACTCTACCGTAGACAAATGTTCTAGTCAACATAGGTTGCCCCTGCAAAGCTCCCATTCCTCAACCCTGGTCACGGATGGATAGTATTTCCTCCTGTCCTTGATTAGAGTGAACGCCCAACTCCTACGAACCCTGAGGGTTTGTTAAAAGAGAAGGTTTGACTTAAAGCTTTAAGTATGATTTTGACTTTCCGGCCAGTATTGACCTTCCGGTGAGTTCACACCTTAAAGCTTATAGTATATACGCTGCTGTCTCCTAGCTAGCTGCCCGGACTGACACTAGCCCCCTGCTGAGTGATTTATATAGCCGATTACAATACAGCTAGTGGCACTGAATGAGCAAAAATCGCAAATTCCGCGCTTGGCCCAATTGCTGGCTTATCAGCGCATCAGCGCCCTGATTGACTACCATCTCGGCGTTAACGGCGGTATTCCTACTTCGGTTGGACCCACACTTGGATGGACTGAAAGCGGTCTAGCGCGCCTCGGTGATCAACTGCCGCCCGAGCAATTTGATCTAGCCCGACTTGGGACGAACCCGAACTTCTTTTTGCAAAACATTCGAAACCACATCACCGGGACTCTCACGGACCACGATATTTGTCTGATCAGGTTGTATTTTCAATTGAGACCTCAATTGATTCCCCACGCCATTTATACAGAGCAGGATCCCATCCAGTTCATTCATTCCATTCTCTGCCTCCTCCGCCACCTCCCCGAATTTTCCCTCGTCTTTACTGGCCATCTACCTCCTGCTAACCTGCTCTATAACGTCTCCCTTGCTCCCCTATTGAGCACGGCGATGTCTAACGGGCAGGGGAGCTTTGCTGTTTCTCCAACATATAGCCCTCGTTTCTCTCCCCCTTCTCCTGGCAGTATGGCTGCAAACTCTGACACCAGACCGGTTCAGGCTCATTCTGAGCTTCAGCCTTACGATTCCGAAGGCTATATTCGTATGCAGTCGCGTCGGATTGGGGACAGAGTCTCTGACAATAATTCAACAATAGGCCCAAATCATTTTAGCATTGCTCCTGTCGCCGCCGTCCTCTCGCAGTCGCATCAGCCACGCGACCACGTTGTCAGCATCCTGAACCCTCAGTCTCCGGCCCCAGCCTCACCGGTTATGGCGCCAACAGTACCATCCATGGCTCCTCGTTATGCCCACGCGCCCCCGCACGGCATTTGCTATTCCTGCCACCATCCTGCTCACACCGGGTCGGAGGTTTGCCCCAACGACCAGGGTCTGCCAGAGCAGCATGCCATTCCGAGTAATCCACCTCGCCGCCGTTGCCCTAGGCACGCTCCCCCTCGTATTCATCGGCCCGTCACGGCGTCTCCCGCCGGTATTAATCCTGGACTTCTTCTACCTTCCTCTGTCCCTGGTGTTGAAAAACCACGCCGATCTCCTCTCTGGAAACGTCCTACGCTTAATGTGTCCCCATTCAAGCGCCTCATGCAGTACATCGAAATGGCCACGTCGTTTTCTACCACCTATACGGACATGTCCCCGCACTTTAATCTGCGGCTCAGACAGCATCGCGAGGCGCGCCGTGACGATAACCGTTCACGCAGTCATGTTGAGGTCTACTTCAACGAACTGCGTGATGCGGAGCTTCCAAAGCCCGTTATCAACTTACTCCTTGCGCAGTACGAGATGGAGCAGCGCAACCAACTTCCCCACACTCGCATTCCCGGTGCCGCCCTCGTCATGGATCATCTCGGTGTCACCGAGCTCCCCGACCATATTGCATGCCTCCATGACCCCGAGAGCAGTTATGCAGAGTGGGAACCGTTCCGCAGGATCATGTACGAGATTATCTCGAACAACAGCGACCTGCTTGCTATTAAGCACATCCTCATCATGGACGACACTCCACTTCATCTACAGGTCATTCCTCACTCAAACGGCTACTCTACCCACATAAACGACCTCGCCATTCGCTTCCATACTGCAACGCGCCAGCTTATGGAGGAGATTATGAACGAAATGCTCCTTCAGCTTCGCACATATTCGGTTGGCCAGCAGATTGGGGATACTTTCACCGTTGAACGGCACATTCGCGAACGCTGGGCTGCTAATAACCAGCTCCCCACCATCTTCCTGGAATCTAAAGCGCTTCCTCGCATCTATCCTGTGGACCACGTTGCATACAACACCGGACATCATCCCTTCATCCACAAGTTCGAACTTGACTTCATGGAGAACGGCGCCAAGGAGCTTGCACACGAACTCCGAGACGTGCATACCGACCCGTACAGGCGCCTTTACGACAGCATTCGGTCCCTCATATACATGGAATCTGCGCACCAGGCTGATCTATCGCGCCTCTTCCTCTCTGGAGTCTTCGCCAAAATCCCCCACATTGATATCTTCGAGCCTGAGCCCACGGCTTATATGCGGTCCACCGACTCTCGCCCAATGACGCCTGAGGGCATGGGTATCTCCGAACTCGGTTCTTAAATTCATCACTCGCAGTGCCCGCCATCCCCTCCTACCACCAGTCTTTCAATAGCGGGATTTCGTTTCCAATATCCTGCTCCAATATCGACAACTCCAGCGTGGTTCTTGTACCAGTACCTGCGACTTTACGGCCTCAATTCTCGGCTCAACTCAACTGTACCATCATCTCTTGCCTCGACCTGACTCCGAATATTTTTTCCTGTGCCCCGCGGCACCCATAATTGCCTCCTGCGGGTCATCGTCCTCGATTCGACTCTATTTTCGCTTCGACTCAAAATTATCTGGCACATTACACCCAGATTTGTGCTCCCCGACTCGACTTTCCTTCGCCCGTGTATGTAACAACAATGGTCGTGGCAACCGACCTTAAACTTGCTACAATGTTTCTTCCTCACTCCATTACGGTTCTAACCGTTTTACTTATCGTTTTCCTTACCCCAGACTCCACCACTCTCCAAATGTTCGAGCTCTTGGCCCGCCACGGCATAAAACTAGCGTTGTATCTACTTGCCATCGTTATGTGCAGTTGTACTTATAGGAATCCATTTGTGACTCCCAAAACCAATGGTCCCTTCGGTTCGAATCGCCCTAACACCCTTACATCACCGGAACCTCCCCCTGGCCCATACTACATCCACTTTGCGCAAATTGTTCAAGACGGACCGGCCCATCAGCCGCATCAGCCGAGTCAAGCCGATCTCGGTACCGATCAATCCGAACGGCAACCACCGTTTGACAGTTCAAAATGTCCGCTCGACAGCGCCGAATCCTTTCCCATCTATACCTCCCTCTCAGACTTGGAAATAGAGGATGGAGATATCCTCATTCCAATGACTGTAGATGAGCATGGAAAGACCGAAGTTCTGACTGCTTACAAGAAAGTCGGTCAGAAAGTCAAGCCACTTGCTCAAGCATATCCCGAATATGCACGAACCAAGAGATCATTTCCAGAGGACCCTCTCAAATCCCTTCACCCTTTACCAATGCATCCACCCGACTTCACACCAACCCAGAAATTATCCCGCGAGCGGATGGACTCTCTGAAAATCAATCCCGATGGATTTCTCACCGCTGAAGAAGGAAAACTGTTTGAGCATGTCATGGAGCTTAATCAGAATGCACTTGCCTTCGAGGAAACAGACAGAGGAACGTTCCGAGAAGACTACTTCTCGCCATATATCTACCCAGTGGTTGAACATACCCCTTGGGTGTTCAAGAAGATTCCCATTCCTCCCGGCATCATGGACAAAGTTATTGCACTTCTCAAGGTGAAAATTGGCCACGGCGTATACGAAAATTCGCAGAGTGCATACCGATCACGCTGGTTCTGCGTGCTCAAGAAAAACGGATCACTTCGAATTGTTCATGATTTGCAGCCATTGAACAAAGTCTCCGTACGAGATGCTGGAGTACCACCACTTCTCGACGAGTTTGTACAGCCATATGCAGGCTGCGAAATCTTCACTGTGTTCGATCTTTTCTCAGGCTTTGACGCCCGAACCGTGGATCCACGTTCACGAGACCTCACCGCCTTTATGACCCCTCTTGGTCTCCTCCGACTCACTTGCCTTCCTCAAGGCTTCACCAACTCTCCTACCGAATTCCAACAATGCATGGTGTTTATTTTCCAGGACGAAATTCCTCGGGTCGTCAATATCTTTATTGATGATCTTCCAATCAAAGGACCATCGACCGTATACCCTGACGGGAACGGGAATGCTGAGGTACTCAAAGAGAACCCTGGTATTCGCCGCTTCGTGTGGGAGCATGCATGTGATGTACATCGAATTTTGCACCGAATCGGCCATGCTGGTGGAACAGTCTCTGCGAAGAAAACCCAAATCGGGCGGCCCGAAGTTCTTATCGTCGGACAAATTTGCAACAAGACTGGTCGTCTTCCAGATCCCGACCGCATTCAGAAAATTCTCAACTGGCCAAAACTCACGGACGGAAAATCGGCTCGTCGATTCCTCGGTCTATGCGGCGGAGTCCGTAATTGGATTGAGGGATATTCAGATCTTGTGAAGCCATTATCACGGTTGTTCCACAAGACCCTCGACTTTGTGTGGGGACCCGAACAAGAGAATGCCTTCACTACGATCAAGCGACTGGTTACTTCCCCACCGGCACTCGTAAACATTGATTATTCTTCCGACCGCCATATCTATTTTTCTGTGGATTCAAGCTTCCGCGGAACCGGTTTTGTGCTATCCCAAGAGGATGAAAATGGACGCCGACGACCTGCACGTTATGGATCGCTCCCATTCAACGAACGCGAGAGCAGATATTCACAGCCAAAGTTGGAGCTGTACGGACTCTACCGTGCACTTCAACACTGGCGCCTCTACTTATTCGGAATCAAGAAGCTGAATATTGAGGTGGATGCAAAATACATTAAGGGCATGTTGAATGCGCCTGATTTGCAACCGAATGCTGCAATCAACCGTTGGATTCAGGGAATCCTGCTGTTTGACTTCAACCTAATCCACGTGCCCGGAAAAACCTTCCATGCTCCCGATGCTCTCTCACAACGTGAACTCGGTGAAGGCGAGGAAATCATCGAACATGATGACTCCTGGCTGGACGATATCACCCTCCTTGCACACACGACAGAGACCCCTGCCTCCGAATTCCTTTCACTCTATGCCAAATACACAGATCCCCTACTTCCTCCCACATCTCATGCTACTGCCTCCGTCTATATAAACGAGGTTTCACCCCCATTATCACCTTTCGATTCAGTCCTGTTCGAAATTCGCCATTTCCTCATTACTCTTCGATTGCCTGTTTTCAACCAACCCGACGCCGGTCGACGCCTTCAGGCTAAGCGACGCTTCTTGAAGAAAGCTGCACACTATTACATGAAGGGGAACCAGATGTTCAAGCACAACGGCGATAAAATGCCCCTCCTGGTGATTTTTGAACCTGCTCGTCGCACCGCCATCCTTACTCAGGCCCACGAAATGCTTGGTCACCGCGGAGTATTGCCCACTCTCGAAACTATCCAGCTTCGATTTTTCTGGCCACACCTTGAACGTGAAGTTCGAACCCATGTTCGATCATGTCATGAATGCCAAATCCGTACCCGAGTGGCTCTCCAAACTCCCTTGACCATAACTGTTCCCACGACTGTCTTCGCCAAGATCTACGTCGATATTATGTTCATGCCCATGGCTAGAGGCTTCCGCTACATCGTAGCTGCCAAGGACGATTTATCTGGAGTCACCGAAGCCCGCGCACTTCGCCGAGCTACCGCGCAATCACTTGCTAAATTCTTCTGGGAAGAGATTTATTGCAGATACGGAGTAGTGCTTGAAGTCACCACAGATAACGGGTCTGAACTCAAGGAGGCCTTTGCACTTCTTATGCAGACCCTTGGTGTTCCTCATGTCAAAATTTCACCATACAATTCTCGTGCCAATGGTGTTGTCGAACGCGGTCACTTCATTATCCGTGAATCGCTCATCAAAGCTTGCGAAGGGAATATTAACCTCTGGCCACTCAAGCTTGCCGCCGCAGTTTTTGCAGACAGAGTTACCTTCCGACGAGCGACTGGTCAAACACCCTACTACACACTTCACGGGTTTCATCCTATTCTCCCCTTCGATCTCACTGAGTCCACGTACTTGGTTGAAGGATGGTCAGCTCACATGAGCCCTTCCGATCTCTTGGCTCTCCGCATTCGGCAAATCGAGAAACGCCCAGAGGATATGCGCCAGGCTGCATTACGACTTCACGCCAGCCGCATCCGCTCCAAGGAGGAGTTTGAACGTCGTTATCATGCCAAATTCTACCGCGAGATTTATCTCCCCGATGAATTGGTGCTGGTACGAAACTCCCGCATTGCAAACGACTTGGGCCACAAAACTAAACCGAAATGGCTGGGACCTTATGCCATCGTCCGACGCACACAAGGTGGTTCTTATGTTCTTCGTGAACTCTCCGGGGCCTTTAGCATTCAAGGCATTGCCGCCACTCGACTTTTGCCATATATCTCCCGCAATGATCCACGCCTCGCTGAACTCGCGGAGGGATTTCCTTCAGATGCCGGTGTTGATCGAGTCGATCCTTCTATACAGGGAGAACAAGATATTCCGGAAGATGAAGAAGACGAACTTGAAGCTATGGACGAAGAAGACCTGTGACTCATCCCCCTCCCTTTTTTTTTCTTTCACCTTCGTTCGACAATTTCAATGGCCTTCACCCATAATAAATGGTCTCCTCACGCAAGACCGGGGACGGTCTTATTTTCCTGTGCCCCGCGGATGTGACACCAATAAATTGGTTTACATGGAATTCAACCGAAATGTTCCTGTAACTTGGATTTGAACTTCACAAAATCACCGTACACGATTCACCCACTTCCCACGAGGGCCATTCATGAGTTTGACGTGCCAAACTACTTCCCCTCAAACTCTCATGATCACAAGAAATGCTCCCGTTCCCACGCTATCCAAGAACCCCGAAAAGGGATGCATTCCGTGTTTAATTGTGTTCCTGAAGCTCGACATCCAGGGCAGCGATCTTATTGGCCAGAACTCCGCAGCATCGGTGGAATGAAGGAGAACAATAAAATGCGCAGCAAACGGAGTGCATGTGTTTATTCTCTCCATTTCTCCCGCAGTTTCCGCAGTTCGTTTATTGTCTTTATTGTATTATGGTCTGATATTTCTCCATTATTTCCCAACGCCAAGAGGTTTTCGTTACATATAAATACCTCTTAGATACTCTGTGTAAAAAGTTTCCGGTTACCCACTAGTAATTCACTTCTTTAGTGATTGCTTGTTTGGATCCCTCACTCGGTAAACTCACCACTGGTTATCTCTTGCTTGTTACAAACTCCCTCCGGTCTTCGTAAAGATCGAAACCGCCCACATAGTATCTTTACTGTCTAAATCAACTGACTTCTCGCTTTACTGTTACTCTAGTGTCTTGCGAATTATTTGGCGGAAGCTGCACCCAGCGTGTACGTTCCCCAGAAACCGAATCCGCTCCCAAAAGACTTTGGTATTCCTCATTTCTCGGAAGGTGATCCGTCTACGCACGCAGGAGGACACATTTCGATATTGGACTCACTCGATCACGTATTGTGATAAACAATACATCTAATCGATACGTGATAGTATTTTTTATACGCCGTCACAATAGCGGGGGATTTATATTGTGGGGCTGCGTGGTAGGGATCTCATGGTTGAACAGCCTTGTAGCTGCGAGGGCATCGCCTTGATAATTCAATCGCTAGTCAGCAACTTTTAAACAGAGTTGAGTTTCGGGGATTGCGTGAAAATTTCATTTCCATTGAATGGTGCACAGGTACATTATGGCGTTCACTTTGTACATTAATTATTTCGCGCGACATTTTTTCCGCGCGCAACTTTTTGTTTTTCGCGCGCCTTTTTGAGATGCCGTCAGATGCCGTCGGTGAGCCGATATGCCAGTAACGGCCGACCGTGCACGTGTCTTGATCTTCTCACGCGAGCCCACGCGTACATAACACCAAATATCGCGTCGGAAGGGCTTATAATCGATCGTGCATGACCTGTAGTCATGTAAAATTAGCTCTGTTGGTCCAGGGAGACACTGTAACATGTCTTGTTCCCTCCTGCTCTGAATTCATACCTTGTATTCAAGGCTGGAAGCTAGCTGGCTTTAGCCGATCGACGAATTGAAACTGCCCTTTACTTGAAGAACCAATCGGTGAATCAGCCGGCAATCTTTTGGGTGGAACAACTGGGAGATTGCAAGCCGACCCGGCTCAAAGCTCTTAGTGATGTGAAAGGATGTGCAAATTTAATTGCCGGATTAGGGTTGCGATGCACGTGCAACGTAGTAGTTCTGAAAAGGAAGCATGTCAAGCTAATTGGACGCGTTTCATGCAGCTAGGTTGGGCAAACAATGTTTTGTTTGTAAAGATTTCACTTGCATGGTACATTGGTGGAGTCCGGAAGTGAACTGCGATGTTGCCGAGATGCCGACGGCCCGTGTGGCCGTGAGGTATTTTACTCATCCTGTATCTTCCCTTGTACCATCCCCACTGTATTCTGGCACATCCTAAGCCCATACCCTTTGGTAAATGACACCTGGGACACTGGAGGAACAGCTGGTCAAAAAGTGTGCGCGAAAACTTCAAAACTGTAGCGCGAAAACCGAAAGTTGCGCGCGAGACTGGTGCGAGAAGTCAAAAAACGACACGCAAAACGAGGAAATATGCGCGCGAACGAAAATGTCGCGCGAAATAATTAATGTACAAAGTGAACGCCATAGTACATTGGTTAATTTTGAACTGCGCGCGGGGAAGTAACAGCAAAGCTTCAGAGCGAGAGGAGAAGGAGAGAGAAGGGGATATCTGGCATGGGGATTAAACCAAAGAGATGTAAACGAATACGAGGCATCTCGTTAAAGAACGGTTAATAGCGCTGTCAATCGGGTTTTTATCATGATACTGATGCAACAGACTTTGAACTCACTGCGTTGAGCGGCCCCGTCGGCAACCTGTGCCGACGGGGCCGCTCAACGTAGTGACTGGTAGATTTCCCACGGTTCAAACAAGAAAAGAAAAATTGTACGCACTCAGAGGACACGGAAACCCTACCCCGACGCCCTGAGGTTGAACGACCCGGAAAACTGACTCCGACAACCCGTCAAAAGGTCACCAGTTCCGAAGGACGCACCAAACCGTATTAATAATTTGTGGCTACCGAAGCCCAGACAAACTCTCTTCCTACTTCACCGCCCTACCGTTTACACCGTCAGCTCGTCACAATATGCATCATACCCTCCAGCCGTGTGATATGCCAACTCTCCTTCCAGTTCCATGTACGACGAGCGCCCGGCGGGGTCCACGACATCACCTAGATTTACGCGCACTGGCCACCGTACAGATACCCTCGGTCAGAAAGAAATTGCATGGATAGAAAGAAATTCGGAAATTAAGACGCACCGGTGTTGTTGGAGGCATCAATGGCGAGGAGCCATCCGGTCAGGACGAAGGGAATTTTGGCAGTTGCGGGGGCGGAGCAGGAGCTGATGTGATACTGCCCGGATTCGCAAAATTTGTGGTTAGGAGGGAGGAGGAAGGGGCGCGGGGCTGCTGAGACTAGAATGCAGGACGTACTCGGAGGGCACAGGTGGAGTTTGCGTTGGAGTATAGGGAGAGGGTGGTGATGACATCCGAGGAAGTGGCGATGGCGGTGAAACTACGCGGACCGAGTCAATAAGATTTTGCGGCGAAGCAGGTAGCAATAAAGTGTACTTGGATCCGACGGAGCTTGGCACCAGTGCATGCGCCAGCATACCCACACTGCCCACGCCGAAGGCCGGCAAGGCGAGGTCGACCGAGGCGGAAATGCCCGTAGAGAAAATCGCGCTTCCTGTCCATGTGTCAAGTTGGCGTTGGAATTTAGAAGAGAAGTGTGGAAGTTGAGTCGATAAGTAAGAGCAAACGCACTACGTGTTGTCATCGTCACCCTCGTACTGAAGCCCGCGGTATACCCCAGATGGACTACACCGGGGGCGTAGCTTTTCGGAAAAGTTTGGAGGTTTCGGCCGGTGCAGAATTTGGGCTTCCCTGACATACACATACGACTGAGTCGGACGGAATTCTGCGCCTTGGACAGGTAGAAGTGACGGTACCTGCTTTGATAGTGAAAGGACCTCTCCCGACGCAGGCGGCTACAGTGGTCACTCCGGAGTTCTGTCTACCTCAAATAAGCCTCTCTGTCCGTAGGGGATGTAAATAATCACTCACTCCTTTCCCGATTGACGGGCTCATTAGCTGGCTTTCAGTCAAATACTTCGTGAGTGCATGCCAGCCGCTCACTAATGAGTGATATATCAGACAACGTCCGCACGGCACGACATAACGACGCACAAGATTTCAATTCGCTGATATGGTGCACCGCCGTGCAGTTATTCGGCGCCACAGCGGTGCCCTCGTTCGCGGATCTGGGATATTCACGGGCCAGAGTCGGGTCGCGCAGGGCCGCAGCGGAAGCGGTAAATACGGCCAGGGTAAGCAAATTTTTCATGAGCATGACTGAGAGCGATGAGAAGGGAAGGTAGGAAAGAGGGCGACGGGGCGGAGTTTATACTCCAGCCAGAAGCTGGAACGGTCGATAAACAACTCCGACGACCGACTTCTGGAACTCCGCAAGAAGTTGAAGGAATACTGTTTACGTGAAATTAAGATAGGATGCGCCAGCGAAAGGTACTTTGAGATCGTAACTGAAATTCTGGGCGTACCAGATGAAGCAGGATGGCGTCCGAGGTGATTATGATTCACGGGTCGGCGAAAGAGCGTCGAGGGCGATGTATATAACCGAGCTTGGTTCTGTAGGCTAATTAAAGGAAGGTTAGATCCTAACCTGGATTCCTAAGGAGACAAGGATTGACAGAAGGGGGTCCTATGGCAGATACGTGCCCAAAGTGCCAAAGAATACTCGATGGTGAAGTTTGCAGTAACAAGGTCGATAATCGATTCGAACTTGAAGCTTGGGACAGAGCAAAGCAAAAAGACGCTGCCAGACCACCCGTCGGTCGAGGGAAGGCGCTTGTAGCAAGAATTAACATGGTTTGGCGATCCTTGAGTGCAAAACGAAGCAATAAATCGAGGTGAGGGTTAAAAGCAAGACGTACACGTGGCTGTGACTCGGATGATGGCCGGACGAGCCGGATTTGTCGGGAATATTCGGACTCCGACGCATCCGCCCACCCGTCAAAACTAATACCCATCTCTTTTCCACTCACCATGAACTCGCAGGCAAAACTGCCCCTGGAACTCGATCGGACGGTGTTCGAATACGCCGCGGAATCAGAGTCCGCAATTCTCTCGCTTTCCCGCGTCGCCCATCGCGTCCACTTGGTCAGTCCGTCACCTATCACGTTCCCGATGTTGCAAAAATAGAACCGCAAAAACTTTTCGGTCACCGCGAAAAAACTTTTTGGCCAACTCTCAGAATCCCCCAAGATTTGACCCACAGATAGTCCCAGCTCTCCCTACTTGTGTCCTCACAGGAATAGCGGTCAAGTGTACAGCGACCAAGCCAATATCGAATTTGATGGGATCGTCCACGGTCAACCGTGAGATATTGGCTTGTTTCTGCCACTGGGGAGGCACCATCCACTGCATTCACAATTCAATCATGTGCCAAGGAACCTCCACTGACTCCGACCCAAATTTTACACAATGTCTCTCAGACAGCTCCGGAAGATTTCTGGTGACAGAGGCAAAAAAAGTGTATGTATCGGCAGTCAAATTTGAACACAACAAAAAAGGTCCGACTGGTATTTTGGCCACCTTACTCCCTTTAAATTCCACCTTCCAGGTCCACCTTCCCAGTCCATCCTTGGACTCCAGGCGTGAAGACGGGGCGAAGCCAAGAGAAATCCAACTTAATGATGGTATCAAAGTCTCACCCGTTGCTTACCAAGTTGAGGCCAGCACTTGAACAGAAGCCCGTTTGCATGACAATGAGTGTTTGAAGGAGGCTCACTGCTAATTTAAATGTGTGAACCACTGTTAATATTGAACAGAGGGAGTCTGATGCATCAAAGTGTGCATCAAATTTGCTCTTGTCTTTGTGTCGGGCTGATGGAGCTCTGTTCATTGGAAGACATGACTGGGGACAATGTAAATCATCTATGGGTGCAATCTGAACACATTCTGAGTTTTGAGCAAAGTTTTTTTTCGCGGTAACCGAAAAGTTTTCGCGGTTCTATTTTTGCAACATCGGGAACGTGATAGTCACCCCTAATATCATGTTCCCGATGTTGCAAAAATAGAACCGCGAAAACTTTTCGGTTACCGCGAAAAAATAAATTGCTCAAAACTCAGAATGTGTTTAGATTGCACCCATAGATTATTTACATTGTCCCCAGTGATGTCTTCCGATGAACAGACCTCCATCAGCCCGACACAAAGACAAGAGCAAATTTGATGCACACTCAGACTCCCTCTGTTCAATATTAACAGTGGTTCACACTTCTTAATTACACTGGTTGGGAGATTCAAATTTTTCACCTCAATTTACGGTGAAAAATGTTGTTTGTTTTTCAGACATTTTTCACCGAAAAAAGAGGTGAAAAATTTAAAACTTTTTCACCACTATTTCAAGTGGAATTCAAGGTGAAAAACTTGAAACAAAACTCATAATGTTTTACACCAACTATTCACCCAAAATTCAGCGGGTTTTTCAGACATTTTTCACCGAAAAAAGAGGTGAAAAATTTAAAACTTTTTCACCACTATTTCAAGTGAAATTCAAGGTGAAAAACTTGAAACAAAACTCATAATGTTTTACACCAACTATTCACCCAAACTTCAGCGGGATTTTTACGCATTTTTCACTGAGAAAGAGGTGAAAAATTTAAAAGTTTTTTCACCACTATTTTAGGTGGAATTCAAGGTGAAAAACTTGAAACAAAATTTATAAGTTTTACACCAACTATTCACCCAAAATTCAGCGGAGTTTTACACATTTTTCACTGAGAAACGAGGTGAAAAATTTGAAACTTTTTTCACCACTATTTCAAGTGCAATTCAGGGTGAAAAACTTGAAACAAAATTTATAAGTTTTACACCAACTATTCACCCAAAATTCAGCAGAGTTTTACACATTTTTCAGTGAGAAACGAGGTGAAAAATTTAAAACTTTTTTCACCACTATTTCCAGTGGAATTTAAGGTGAAAAATTTGAAACAAAATTTATGAGTTTTACACCTCAAGATTCACCTCTATTGCCACCCGGAAATTGGGGTGGAAAATGTAAAACTTTATTCACAACAATATTCAGCGGAAAAAGTGCTGAAAAATTCGTGAAAAAAGTGATAAAAAAAGCGGTGAAAAATTTGAAACTGGGGTTCACATTTTTCACATATTTTTCACATATTTTTCACATTGTTTTCTACTGTAATTTTCGGTGAAAAATGTAATGAAATATACATGTCCTTTTTCACCCCATTTTACACCAAGAATACGACTGAAAAAGTTAAAACATTT
Organism: Mycena metata; assembly: GCA_029378385.1. Lineage (NCBI taxonomy): Eukaryota > Fungi > Basidiomycota > Agaricomycetes > Agaricales > Mycenaceae > Mycena > Mycena metata. The sequence goes on along the minus strand of JARKIB010000370.1, from coordinate 112,135 downwards.
TTCAAAGATTTTTCACTTGGAACTGAGGTGAAAAACTTGAAATATTTGAATTCAAGTTTTTCGGTGAAAAATGTGAATTTTTTTATTTCGAATTTTCCACCTTAAAATTCACCAGTTTTTCAGGTGAAAATATTGGTGAAAAACTTGAAACCTGGTTGGCTGAAAATGTCACTTGCTTTTCTCTTCTCCAGTTTTCCCTTGAGTGTACATGTGTCACATAGTTTGGGAGGTTGCAGCCAAAGAATTGGGGTAGAGCAGCACATGTATGTTGGTGGTCAGCGGCTGTATGTTCCTTGTGACTACCTCTTCCAGTGGCTTTAGCTCTTCTGAATAGAAATGGTTTTAAGCTGTTTCAAAAGTACAAGATATAAGGAGACAAACTTGTAGATATGATGGGAGTGCACATGTTTTGGAACTAATTAAATTTTGTTATTCGGTGAGCAAGCTTTCTGCTGGAGATCTGCGACAGGTCAAATACGTCGGTGAAGGTGTCCCTGGGTTTGTAGGTATGGCGGTCACTTTGCACATTTATTATTCTGGGGTTTTTTTTTCCACTTTTCCACCTTTTTTTTCGGGTCTTCAACTTTCCATACTTTTTTTTGGGTGTTTTCATTCTGCTATTCTTTTCTTCCTATGGACACAGATTAGTATTCATTCAATGTGCTGGAATGACAACTTTATAAACAAGACGTCGTAGGGAGGACAGTGGTTTTGAACGCTGCCCTATATTAGGGTTAATCACTCTTGATGGCCGAAGGTGATTGCGGTCGGTTGCATAATAAGTGTGCAATGTGACCGCCATATGTAGGAACATAAGAACAACAATGGGATATTGGAAGAAAATTCGGTGGGCATGGTGGCAGAAAATCCGGTGCGGAATTGCCTCTTGCGCAGGCAAAACGATCTGAAGTGCCCAGTTTCGGTCATTTGGCTGGCAGATTTTCTACGGCAGGTCAGAGATCGCAAAGGGAGGCACTGCTGGGTCCGTGGGGAGCATAACAATGGGAGAAAATTCGGTGCGGACCTCATGCGGGAAAAACAAGCTAAAGTGCCCAGTTTTGGTCATTTGGCCCGCGGATTTTCTACTGCGGGTCAGATATCGCAAAGGGAGGCCCTGATGGGTCCCTAGGGAGCATAGCAATGCGCGTCCCATCTTGGCAGAAAACTCGGTGCAAAATTGTAGCTTGCATGGGCAAACCAATGAAAGACACTGAGGGGTCCCTGGGAGTGTAGCAATGCGCGTGCCATCTTGGCAGAAAACTCGGTGCAAAATTGTAGCTTGCATGGGCAAACCAATGTGAAGTGCCCACTTGCGGGTGGGTGTCTGGCCCGCGGACTTTCTACCATCGGTCAGATATCGCAATGAAGGACACTGAAGGGTCCCTGGGGAGCGTGGCAAGCCGTGTGCAATATTGGCAGAAAAATCGGTGCAGAATTGCACCTTGCGCAGGCAAACCCACCTGAAGTGCCCACTTTTGGGTGTCTGACCCGTGGATTTTCCACCGCTGGTCAGATATCGCAATCAAAGACACTGAGGGCTCCCCGGGGATCGTAGCAATGCACGTGCCATGTTGGCAGAAAATTCGGGGTGATACTGCCCCTCATGCGGGCACAATAATCTCAAGTGCTCACTTTCGGGTGTCTGACTCACGGATTTTCTACCGCTGGTCAGATGTCGTAAAGAAAGACACTGAGGGGTTCCTGGGGAGCGTAGCAATGCGCGTGCCATGTTGGCAGAGAATTCGATCCGCAACTGCCCCTCACGCGGGTAAATTAATCTCCTCATGCGGAGAAAACAAGCTAAAGTGCCCAGTTTTCGTAGTTTGGTCCACGGATTTCCGACTGCGGGTCAGATGTTGCAAAGGGAGGCCCTGATGGGTCCCTGGAGAACATAACAATGCGGATCCCATCTTGGCAGAAAAATTGGGGCAGAATCCAGCTTGCAGGGGCAAACCCACCTGAAGTGCCCACTTTGGGTGTCTGACCCGCGGATTTTCCACCGCTGGTCAGAAATTGCAATGAAAGACACTGAGGGGTCCCTGGGGATCGTAGTAATGCACGTGGCATATTGGCAGAAAATTCGATGCGGTACTGCCCCTCACGCGGGCACAATAATCTGAAATGCCCACTTTCGGGTGTCTGACTCGCCGATTTTCTACCGCTGATCAGATGTTGTAATGAAGAACACTGTGGGGTCCCTGGGGAGCGTAGTAATGCGCGTGCCATGTTGGCAGAAATTTCGGTCCGGAACTGCCCCTCACACGGGCAAAATAATCTCCTCATGCGGAGAAAACAAGCTAAAGTGCCCCGTTTTCGTAATTTGGCCCGCGGATTTTCTACTGCAGGTCAGATATCGCAAAGGGAGGCCCTGATGGGTCCCTGCGGAGTGTGGTAATGCATGTGCCATGTTGGCAGAAAGTTCGGTGCGGAATTGCAACTTGCGGGGGCAAACCCACCTGAAGTGCCCACTTTCAGGTGTCTGACCCGCAGATTTTCTACCGCCGATCAAATATCGCAATGAACGACACTGAAGGGTCCCTGGGGAGCGTAGTAATGCACATGCCATGTTGGCAGAAAATTCGGTGCAGAATTACAACTTGCGCGTTTGGCCCGCGAATTTTCTACGGCGGGTCAGATGTTGCAGAGGGAGGACCTGAGGGGTCCCTGGGGACCATAGCAATGCGTGTGCCATGTCCGCAGAAAAATCGGTGCAGAATTGCAGCTTGCGCAGGTAAAGTAATCTCCTCATCCGGGAAAAACAAGCTAAAGTGCCTAGTTTTGGTCATTTGGACCGCAGATTTTCTACTGCGAGTCAGATATCGCAAGGCCCTGATGGGTTCCTGGGGAGCGTAGAAATGTGCGCGCCATGTTGGCAGACAATTTGCTGCGGAACTGCCCTCACGCGGGCACAATAATCTGAAGTGCCCACTTTCAGGTATCTGACCCGCGAATTCTCTACCGCTGGTCAGATATCACAATGAACAACACTGAGGGGTCCCTGGGGAGCATAGCAATGCACGTGCCACGTTAGCAGAAAATTCGGTCCGGAACTGCCCCCCACACGGGCAAAATAATCTCCTCATGCGGAGAAAACAAGCTAAAGTGATCACTGTTGGTCATTTGGCCCGCGGATTTTTTACTGCCGGTCAGATATCGCGAAGGGAGGCCCTAATAGGTCCCTGGGGAGCATAGCAGTACGGATCCCATCTTGGCAGAAAAATTGCTGCGGAATTGCAGCTTGCGCGGGCAAACCAATCTGAAGTGCCCACTTTTGGGTGTCTGACCCGCGGATTTTCTACCGCTGGTCAGATATCGCAATGAGAACCACTGAGGGGTTGCTGCGGGGCGTAGCAATGGGCGTGCCATGTTGGCAGAAAGTTTGGTGCGAAACTGCCCCTCACGCCGGCACAATAATCTCCTGCGGAGAAAACAAGCTAAAGTGCCCAGTTTTCGTAGTTTGGACTGCGGATTCTCTACTGCGGGTCAGATGTTGCAAAGGGAGGCCTTGATGGGTCTCTGGGGCGTGTGGGAAGGTGTGTGCCATGTTGGCAGAAAAATCGGTGCAGAATTGCAGCTTGCGTGGGCAAAATAATCTCCTCATGCAGGAAAAACAAGCTAAAGTGCCCCGTTTTGGTCATTTGGCCCGCGGATTTTCTACCGCTGGTCAGATATTGCAATGAAAAACAGTGAGGGGTCCCTGGGGAGCGTAGCAATACCACTGCAATGTTGGCAGAAAATTTGGTGCGGAACTGCCCCTTACGCGGGCAAAATAATCTGAAGTGCCCACTTTCCGGTGTCTGGCCTGCGGATGTTCTACTGCCAGTGAAATATCACAATGAAGGACACCGAAGGGTCCCTGGGGAGCGTAGACATGTGGGTGCCATGTTGGCAGAAAGTTCGCTGTGTAACTGCCCCTCACGGGGGCTAAACAATCTCCGCATGCGGAGAAAACAAGCGAAAGTGCCCACTTTTGGTCATTTGGACCGCGGATTTTCAACTGCGGGTCAGATGTCGCAAGGGGAGGCCCTGATGGGTCCCTGGGGAGCATAGCAATGCACGTCCCATCTTGGCAGAAAAATCGTTGTGGAATTGCAGCTTGGGCGGGCAAACCAATCTGAAGTGCCCCTCGAGTATCTGACCCGCGGACTTTCTACCGCCGGTCGGATATCACAATGGAAGACACTGAGGCGTTCCTGGGGAGCGTAGCAATGTGGATGTTATGTTGGCAGGAAATTTGGGGCCGAACTGTCCCTCACGCGGGCAAAATAATCTGAAGTGCCCACTTTCGGTTGTCTGGCCTGCGGATATTCTACCGCCAGTGAAATATCACAATGAAGGAATCTGAAGGATCCCAGGGAAGCGTAGAAATGCGCGTACCATGTTAGCAGAAAGTTCGGTGTGGAACTGCCCCTCACACGGGCTAAACAATCTCCTTATGCGGGGAAAACAAGCTAAAGTGCCCAGTTTTGGTCATTTGGACCGCGGATTTTCTACTGCAGGTTAGATATTGCAAAGCGAGGCCCTGATGGGTCCCTGGGGAGCATAGCAATGTGGTTGGCATGGTGGCAGAAAAATCGCTGCAGAATTGCAGTCTGCACGGGAAAACTGGGCACTTTAGCTTGTTTTTTCCGCATGAGGAGATTATTTTACCCGTGTGAGGAACAGTTCTGCCCCGCCTTTTCTGCCAACATGGCATCCACATTTCTACGCTCCCCCAGGACCCTTCAGTGTCCTTCATTGCGATATCTGACCGGTGGTACAAAATCCGTGGGTCAGACACCCGAAAGTGGGCACTTCAGACTATTTTGCCAGCGTGAGGGGCAGTTCCGCACCGAATTCTGTGCCAACATTGCAGTGACAAGGCTACGCTCCCCAGGGACCCTTTAGTGTCTTTCATTGCGATATCTGACCCGCAGTAGAAAATCTGCGCTCCAAATGACCAAAACTGGGCACTTTGGCTTGTTTTTCCTGCATGAGAAGATTATTTTGCCCGCACAAGCTGCAATTCTGCACCGATTTTCTGGTAACATGGGACACACCTTACCATGCACCCCAGGGACCCATCAAGGCCTCCCCTTGCAACATCTGACCCCCTGTAGAAAATTCACGGGCCAAATGATCAAAACTGTTGTTTTCCTGCATGAGGAGATTATTTTGCCCGCGCAAGCTGCAATTCTTCACCGAGTTGTCTGCCCAGAATGACACACGCATTGCTATGCTCCCCAGGGACCCATCAGGACCTCCTCTTGCGATTTCTGACCCGCCGTAGAAAATCCGCAGGCCAAATGACCAAAACTGGGCACTTTCGCTTGTTTTTCCTGCATGAGGAGATTATTTTGCCCCCACAAGCCGCAGTTCTACACCGATGTCTCTGTCAACATGGCACCCACATTGCTATGCTCCCGAGAGACCCATCAGGGCCTCGCCTTGCGATATCTGACCCGCAGCAGAAAATCTGCGGTCTAAATGACGAAAACTGGCCACTTTAGCTTGTTTTCTCTGCATGGAGAGATCATTTTGCCCGCGTGAGGGACAGTTCCGCCCCAAATTTTCCGTCAACATGGCACCCAGATTCCTACGCACCCCAGGGACTCTTCAGTGTCCTTCATTGTGATATCTGATCAGCAGTACAAAATTCGCGGGCCAGACACTCGAAAGTGGGCACTTCAGGTGTGTTTGCCCGTGCAAGCTGCAATTCTGCAGCGATCTTTCTGCCAAGATGGGACGCGCATTGCTATGCTCTTCAAGGACCCATCAGAGCCGTCCCTTGTGATATTTGACCCGTGGTAGAAAATCCTCGGTCCTAATGACCAAAACTGGGCACCTTGGCTTGTTTTTCCCGCATGAGGAGATTATTTTACCCGCGTGAGGGACAGTTCCGCCCCGAATTTTCTGCCAACATGGCACACGCATTGCCCAGGGACCCCCCAGTGTAGTTCATTGTGATATCTGACCGGCGGTAGAAAATCCGCGGGTCACACACCCGAAAGTGGGCACTTCAGATTGGTTTGCCCGCGCAAACTGCGGTTCTGCTCCGATCTTTCTGCCAAGATAGGACGCGCATTGCTATGCTCCACAGGGACCCATCAGGGCCTCCCTTTGCGATATCTGACCCACAGTAGAAAACCCACGGTCCAAACTACAAAAACTGGGCACTTTAGTGGTTTTCTCCGCATGAGGAGATTATTTAGCCCCCGTGAGGGGCAGTTCCGCACCAAACTTTCGGCCAACATGGCACGCGCATTACTACACTCCCCAGGCACCCCTCAGTGTCTTTCATTGCGACAACTGCCCGGCGGTAGAAAATCCGCAGGTCAGACACCCAAAAGTGAGCACTTCAGATTGGTTTGCCCGCGCAAACTGCGGTTCTGCTCCGATTTTTCTGCCAAGAGGGGACGCGCATTGCTATGCTCCACAGGGACCCATCAGGGCCTCCCTTTGCGATATCTGACTCCCAGTAGAAACTCCGCGGGTCAGACACCTGAAAGTGGGCACTTTAGCTTGTTTTCTCCGCACGAGGAGATTATTTAGCCCCCGTAAGGGCAGTTCCGCACCAAACCTTCGGCCGACATGGCACGCGCATTACTACACTCCCCAGGGACCCCTCAGCGTCTTTCATTACGACATCTGACCAGCGGTAGAAAATCCGTGAGTCAGACACCCGAAAGTGGGCACTTGAGATTATTGTGCCCGCATGAGGCGTAGTATCGCCCGAATTTTCTGCCAACATGGTACGTGCATTACCACGATCCCCAGGGACCCCTCAGTGTCTTTCATTGCGATATTTGACCAGCGGTGGAAAATCCGCGCGTCAGACACCCGAAAGTAAGCACTTCAGGTGGGTTTGCCCGTGCAAGCTGCAATTCTGTGCCGATTGTTCTGCCAACACGGCACATACATTGCCGTGCTCTCCAGGAACCTTTCAGTGTTCTTCATTGTGATATCTGACCGGCAGTAGAAAATCCGCGGGTCAGACACCCAAAAGTGGGCACTTCAGGTGAGTTTGCCCGCGCAAGGTGCAATTCTTCACCGATTTTTCTGCCAACATGGCACATACATTGCTGTGCTCTTCAGGGGCCCTTCAGTGTTCTTCATGGTGATATCTGACCGGCGGTAGAAAATCCGCGGGCCAGCCACTCGAAAGTGGGCACTTCAGATTATTTTGCTCGCACAAGCTGCAGTTCTGCACCGATTTTTCTGCCAACATGGCACCCACATTGCTATGCTCCCGAGAGACCCACCAGGGCATCGCTTTGCGATATCTGACCCGCAGTAGAAAATCCGCGGGCCAAATGACCAAAACTGGGCACCTTAGCTTGTTTTTCCTGCATGAGGAGATTATGCTACGATCCCCAGGGACCCCTCAGTGTCTTTCATTGTGATATCTGACCAGCGGGAGAAAATCCGCAGGCCAAATGACGAAAACTGGGCACTTTCGCTTGTTTTCCCTGCATGAGGAGATTGTTTAGCCCGTGTGAGGGGCAGTTCCACACCGAACTTTCTGCCAACATGGCACGTGCATCACTACGCTCCCCAGGGACCCTTCAGTGATCTTCATTGCGATATCTGACCCGCGGTAGAAAATCCGCAAGCCAGACACCCAAAAGTGGGCACTTGAGATTATTTTGCTTGCGCAAGCTGCAGTTCTGCACCGATTTTTCTGCCAACATGGCACCCACATTGCTATGCTCCCGAGAGACCCACCAGGGCATCGCTTTGCGATATCTGACCCGCAGTAGAAAATCTGCGGTTCAAATGACCAAAACTGGGCACTTTAGCTTGTTTTCTCCACATGAAGAGATTATTTAGCCTGCGTGAGGGACAGTTCCGCCCAGAATTTTCTGTCAACATGGCACCCACAGTTCTACGCACCCCAGGGACTCTTCAGTGGCCTTCATTGCAATATCTGGCCAGCAGTAGAAAATCCGCGGGCCAGACACTCGAAAGTGGGCACTTCAGGTGTTTTTGCCCGCGCAAGCTGCAATTCTGCAGCGATTTTTCTGCCAAGATGGGACACGCATTGCTATGCTCTTCAAGGACCCATCAGAGCCGCCCCTTGCGATATCTGACCCGCAGTAGAAAATCCGCGGGCCAAATGACCAAAACTGGGCACCTTAGCTTGTTTTTCCTGCATGAGGAGATTATTTTACCCGAGTGAGGGACAGTTCCGCCCCGAATTTTCTCCCAACATGGCATGTGCATTGCTATGCGCCCCAGGGACCCTTTAGTGTCTTTGATTGCGATATCTGACCGGCGGTAGAAAATCTGCGGGTCAGACACCCGAAAGTGGGCACTTCAGGGGGGTTTGCCCCCTCAAACAGCAATTCCGGACTGAACTTTGTGCCAACATGGCACGCGCATTACTATGCTCCCCAGGGACTCTTCAGTAACCTTTATTGCGATATTTGACCGGCGGTAGAACATCCGCGGACCAGACACCCGAAAGTGGGCACTTCAGATGGGTTTACCCGTGCAAGGTGTAATTCTGCACCGATTTCTCTGCCAACATGGCACATACATTGTTGTGCTCCCCAGGGACCCTTCAGTGTTCTTCATTGCGATATCTGACCAGCGGTGGAAAATCCGCAGGCCAGACCCCCGAAAGTAAGCACTTAAGGTGGGTTTGCCCGTGCAAGCTGCAATTCTGCACCGATTGTTCTGCCAACATGGCACACACATTTCTCTACTCCCCAGGGACCAATCAGGGCCCTGGTCTGCGATATCCAACCTGCAGTAGAAAATCCACGGGCCAAACGACCAAAACTGGGCACTTTAGCTTGTTTTCTCCGCACGAGGAAATTATTTTGCCCCCGTGAGGGGCAGTTCCGCACCGAAGTTTCGGCCAACATGGCACCCGCATTACTAGACTCCTCAGGGACCCTCCAGTGACCTTCATTACGATATCTGACCGGCAGTAGAAAATCCGCGGGTCAGACACCCGAAAGTGGGCACTTCAGGTGGGTTTGCCCGCGCAAGGTGCAATTCTGCACCGAATTTTCTGCCAACATGGCACACGCATTGCTACACTGCCCAGGGACCCCCCAGTGTAGTTCATTGCGATATCTGACCGGCGGTAGAAAGTCCGCGGGTCAGACACCCGAAAGTGGGCACTTCAGATTGGTTTGCCCGCGCAAACTGCGGTTCTGCTCCGACCTTTCTGCCAAGATAGGACGCGCATTGCTATGCTCTACAGATACCCATCAGGGCCTCCCTTTGCGATATCTGACCCACAGTAGAAAATGCACGGTCCAAACTACGAAAACTGGGCACTTTAGTTGTTTTCTCCGCATAAGGAGATTATTTTGCCCTCGTGGGAAGCAGTTCCGCCTCAATTTTTCTGCCAACATGGCACGTGCATCACTACGCTCCCCAGGGACCCTTTAGTGACCTTTATTGCGATATCTGACCCGCGGTAGAAAATCCACAGGCCAGACACCCGAAAGTGGGCACTTCAGATCATTTTGCCCGTGTGACGGGCAGTTTCACACCAAATTTTCTGCCAACATGGCACGCGCATTGCTACGCTCCCCAGGGACCCTTCAGTGTCTTTCATTGCGATATCTAACCGGCAGTAGAAAATCCGCGGGTCCGACACCCAAAAGTGGGCACTTCAGGTGGGTTTGCCCGCGCAAGGTGCAATTCTGCACCGATTTTTCCGCCAACATGGCATAGACATTGCTGTGCTCTTCAGGCACTTTAGCTTGTTTTCTCCACATGAGAAGATTGTTTAGCCCGCGTAAGGGGCAGTTCCACACCGAACTTTCTGCCAACATGGCACCCACATTTCTACGCTCCCCAGGGACCCTTCAGTGTCCTTCATTGTGATATTTCACTGGCGGTAGAACATCCGCAGGCCAGACACCCGAAAGTGGGCACCTCAGATTATTTTGCCCGCGTCAGGAGCAGTTCCGCACCGAATTTTCTGCTAACATTGCAGTGGCATTGCTACGCTCCCTAGGGACCCCTCAGTGTCTTTCATTGCGATATCTGACCAGCGGTAGAAAATCTGCGGGCCAAATGACCAAAACTGGGCACTTTAGCTTGTTTTTCATGCATAAGGAAATTATTTTGCCTCCGCAAGCTGCAATTCTGCAGCGATTTTTCTGCCAAGATGGGACGCACATTGCCATGCTCCCTAGGGACCTATCAGGGCCTGCCCTTGCAATCTCTGACCCGCCGTGCAAAATCCGCGGGCCAAACGACCAAAACTGGGCACTTTAGCTTGTTTTCTCTGCATGAGGAGGTTGTTTAGCCCGCGTGAGGGGCAGTTCCACACCGAACTTTCTGCGAATATGGCACACACATTGCTATGCTGCCCAGGGACCCATGAGGGCCTCCCTTTGCGATATCTGACCCCCAGTAGAAAATCCGCGGGCCAAACTACGAAAACTGGGCATGAGGAGATTATTTCGCCCTCGTGGGGGGCAGTTCCGCACCGAATTTTCTGCCAACATGGCATGCGCATTGCTACGCTCCCCAGGGACCCTTTACCGTCTTTCCTTGTGATATCTGACCGACGGTAGAAAATTTGCGGGCCAGGCACCCGAAGGGCACTTCAGATTGGTTTGCCCACGCAAGCTGCGGTTCTGCTCCGACACTTCGGCCATGATGGGACGCGCATTGCTATGCTCGCTAGGGACCCATTAAGGCCTTCCTTTGTGATGTCTGACCCGCCGTAGAAAATCCGCGGTCCAAACTACGAAAACTGGGCACTTTAGCTTGTTCCCCACATGAGGAGATTATTTTGCCCACGCAAGCCGCAATTCTGCACCAAATTTTCTGCCAACATGGCACACGCATTGCTACACTGCCCAGGGACCCCCCAGTGTTGTTCATTGCGATATCTGACCGGCGGTAGAAAATCCGCGGGTCAGACACCCGAAAGTGGGCACTTCAGATTGGTTTGCCTGCGCAAGCTGCGGTTCTGCTCCGATTTTTCTGCCAAGATGGGACACGCATTGCTATACTCCACACGGACCCATCAGGGCCTCCCTTTGCGATATCTGACCCACAGTAGAAAATCTACGGTCCAAACTACGAAAACTGGGCACTTTAGTTGTTTTCTCCGCATGAGGAGATTATTTTGCCCTCGTGGGAAGCCGTTCCGCCTCGATTTTTCTGCCAACATGGCACTCACATTGCTACGCTCCCCAGGGACCCCCCAGTGTTTTTCTGTGCGATATCTGACCAGCGGTAGAAAATCCGCGGGTCAGATACCCGAAAGTGGGGGGCAGAACTGTAGCTTAGGCGGGCAAACCACCTGAAGTGGCCACTTTCGGGTGTCTGACCCGTGGATTTTCTACCGCCGGTCAGATATCGCAATGAAGGACACTGAAGGGTCCCTGGGGAGCATAGCAGTGCGTGTGCCATCTTGGCAGAAACATCGGTGCAGAATTGCGGCTTGCGCGGGCAAAATGATCTCCTCATGCAGGGAAAACAAGCTAAAGTGCCCAGTTTTGGTCATTTGGGCTGCAGATTTTCTACTGCCGGGTGGATATCGAAAAGGGAGGTCCTAATGGGTCCCTGGGGAGCAAAGCAATGCGCGTCCCATCTTGCCCGAAGAATCGGTGCAGAACTGCAGCTTGCGCGGCCAAACCCACCTGAAGTGCCTACTTTCGGGTGATCTGACCCACGGATGTCCTACCGCTAGTCAGATATCGCAATGAACAACACTGGGGGGGCCCTGGGGAGCGTAGAAATGCGCGTGCTATGCTTGCAGACAGTTCGGTGCGGAACTGCCCCTCACGCGGCCAAAATAATCTCCTCATGCGGAGAAAACAAGCTAAAGTGCCCAGTTTTCGTAGTTTGGACCGCGGATTTTCTACTGCGGGTCAGATATCGCAAGGGGAGGCCCTGATGGGTTCCTGGGGAGCGTAGAATTGTGGGTGCCATGTTGGCAGAAAATTTGGGGCGGAACTGTCCCTCATGCGGGTAAAATAATCTTCTCATGTCGGAAAAACAAGCTAAAGTGCCCAGTTTTGGTCATTTGGACCACGGATTTTCTACCGCTGGTCAGATATTGTAATGAGAGACACTGAGGGGTCCCTGGGGATCGTAGCAATGCGCGTGCCATATTGGCAGAAAATTCGGTGCGGTACTGCTCCTCACGCGAGCATAATGATCTGAAGTGCCCCCTTTCGGGTGTCTGGCCTGCGGATGTTCTACCGCCAGTGAAATATCACAATGAAGGACACTGAAGGGTTCCTGGGGAGCGTAGAAATGTGGGTGCTATGTTAGTAGAAATTTGGGGTGGAACTGCCCCTCCCGCGGGCTAAACAATCTCCTCATGCAGAGAAAACAAGCTAAAGTGCCTAGTTTTGGTCATTTGGACCGCGGATTTTCTACTGCTGGTCAGATATCGCAATGAAAGACACTGAAGAGGGTCAGAAATCGCAAGGGGAAGCCCTGATGGGTTCCTGGGGAGCGTAGAATTGTGGGTGCCATGTTCGCAGAAAACTCGGGGCCGAACTGTCCCTCACACAGGTAAAATAATCTTCTCATGCGGAAAAACAAGCTAAAGTGCCCAGTTTTGGTCATTTGGCCCGCGGATTTTCTACTGCTGGTCAGATATCGCAATGAAAGACACTGAAGGGTCACTGGGGAGCGTAGCAATGCACATGCCATGTTGGCACAAAGTTCGGTGTGGAATTGCCGCTTGCGGGGAAACCCACCTGAAGCCTGCGAATTTTCCACCGCTGGTCAGATATCGCGATGGACAGCACTAAGGGGTCCCTGGGGAGCGTAGCAATGTGGGTGCCATGTTGGTAGAAAATTCGGTGCAGAACTGCCCCTCACGCGGGCAAAATAATCTGAAGTGCCCACTTTCGGGTGTCTGGCCCGCGGATGTTCTACCGCCGGTCAAATATCGCAATAAAGGTTACTGAAGAGTCCCTGGGGAGCATAGTAATGCACGTGCCATGTTGGCAGAAAGTTCGGTGCGGAACTGCCCCTCACGCGGGATAAATAATCTCCTCATGCGGAGAAAACACGCTAAAGTGCTGTATTTTCGTAGTTTGGCCCGCAGATTTTCCACTGCAGATCAGACGTCGCAAAGGGAGACCCTGATGGGTCCCTGGGAAGCATAGCAATGTGTGTGCCATGTTTGCAGAAAAATCGGTGCAGAACTGCCCCTCACGCAAGCTAAATAATCTCTTCACGCGCAGAAAACAAGCTAAAGTGCCGAGTTTTCGTAGTTTGGCCCGCGGATTTTCCACTGGGGGTCAGATATCGCAAAGTGAGGACCTGATGGGTCCCTGGGGAGCAGAGCAATGTGTGTGCCATGTTGGTAGAAAAATCGGTGCAGAACTGCCCCTCACGCGGGCAAAATAATCTGAAGTGCCCACTGTCGGGTGTCTGGCCTGCAGATTTTCTATCGCCGGTCAAATATTGCAATGAAGGTTACTGAAGAGTCCCTGGGGAGCATATCAATGTGCGTGCCATGTTGGCAGAAAGTTCGGTGCGGAACTGGCCCTCACGCAGGATAAATAATCTCCTCATCCGGAGAAAACAAGCTAAAGTGCCCTGTTTTCGTAGTTTGGTCTGCGGATTTCCGACTGCGGGTCAGATATTGCAAAGGGAGGCCCTGATGGGTCCCTGGAGAACATAACAATGCGAGTCCCATCTTGGCAGAAAAATTGGGGCAGAATGCAGCTTGCTAGTAATGCGCGTGCCATGTTGGCAGAAAATTCGGGGCGATACTACCCCTCACGCGGGCTAAACAATCTCCTCATGCAGGGAAAACAAGCTAAAGTGCCCAGTTTTGGTCATTTGACCCGCAGATTTTCTCCCGCTGGTCAGATATCGCAATGAAAGACACTGAGGGGTCCCTGGGGATCGTAGCAATGCGAGTGCCATATTGGCAGAAAATTCGGTGCGGAACTGCCCCTCATGCCGGTAAAATTGTCTGAAGTGCCCACTTTCGGGTGTCTGGCCCGTGGATTTTGTACCGCCGGTCAGATATCGCAATGAACACCACGAGGGGTCCCTGGGTAGTGTAGCAATGTGGGTGCCATGTTGGCAGAAAATTCGGGGCGGAACTGTCCCTCACGCAGGTAAAATAATCTCCTCATGCGGGAAAACAAGCTAAAGTGCCTAGTTTTGGTCATTTGGACCGCGGACTTTCTACTGCGGGTCAGTTATCGCAAGGGGTCATTTGGCCCGCGGATCTTTTACCGCCGGTCAAATATTGCAATGAAAGACACTGAAGGGTCCCTGGGGTGCATTGCAATGTGCATCCCATCTTGGCAGAAAAATCGCTGCAGAATTGCAGCTTGCGCGGGCAAACCAATCTGAAGTGCCCACTTTTCGGTCTCTAACCCGCGGACTTTCTACTGCTAGTCAGATATCACAATGAAAGACACTAAGGGGTTGCTGGGGGGCGTAGTAATGAGTGTGCCATGTTGGCAGAAAGTTCGGTGCGAAACTGCCCCTCACGTGGGCACAATAATCCCCTGCGGAGAAAACAAGCTAAAGTGCCCAGCTTTCGTAGGTTGGACTGCGGATTTTCTCCTGCGGTTCAGATGTTGCAGAGGGAGGCCTTGATGGGTCCCTGGGGAGCATAGCAATGCGTGTGCCATGTTCGCAGAAAAATCGGTGCAGAATTGCAGCTTGCGCAGGTAAAGTAATCTCCTTATCCGGGAAAAACAAGCTAAAGTGCCTAGTTTTGGTCATTTGGACCGCAGATTTTCTACTGCGAGGCAGATATTGCAAGGCCCTGACGGGTTCCTGGGGAGTGTAGAAATGTGCGTGCCATGTTGGCAGAAAAATCGGTGCAGAACTGCCCCTCACGGGGGCAAAACAATCTGAAGTGCCCACTTTCGGGTGTTTGACCTGCGGATTTTCTACCGCTGGTCGGATATCGCAATGATAAACACTGAAGGGTCCCTGGGGTGCATTGCAATGTGCATCCCATCTTGGCAGAAAAATCGCTGCAGAATTGCAGCTTGCGCGGGCAAACCAATCTGAAGTGCCCACTTTTCGGTCTCTAACCCGCGGACTTTCTACTGCTAGTCAGATATCACAATGAAAGACACTAAGGGGTTGCTGGGGGGCGTAGTAATGAGTGTGCCATGTTGGCAGAAAGTTCGGTGCGAAACTGCCCCTCACGTGGGCACAATAATCCCCTGCGGAGAAAACAAGCTAAAGTGCCCAGCTTTCGTAGGTTGGACTGCGGATTTTCTCCTGCGGTTCAGATGTTGCAGAGGGAGGCCTTGATGGGTCCCTGGGGAGCATAGCAATGCGTGTGCCATGTTCGCAGAAAAATCGGTGCAGAATTGCAGCTTGCGCAGGTAAAGTAATCTCCTTATCCGGGAAAAACAAGCTAAAGTGCCTAGTTTTGGTCATTTGGACCGCAGATTTTCTACTGCGAGGCAGATATTGCAAGGCCCTGACGGGTTCCTGGGGAGTGTAGAAATGTGCGTGCCATGTTGGCAGAAAAATCGGTGCAGAACTGCCCCTCACGGGGGCAAAACAATCTGAAGTGCCCACTTTCGGGTGTTTGACCTGCGGATTTTCTACCGCTGGTCGGATATCGCAATGATAAACACTGAAGGGTCTCCGGGGAGCGTAGCAATGTGCGTGCCATGTTGGCAGACAATTTGCTGCGGAACTGCCCTCACGTGGGCACAATAATCTGAAGTGCCCACTTTCAGGTATCTGACCCGCGAATTCTCTACCGCTGGTCAGATATCACAATGAGAACCACTGAGGGGTTGCTGGGGGGCGTAGCAATGGGCGTGCCATGTTGGCAGAAAGTTCGGTGCGAAACTGCCCCTCACGCCGGCACAATAATCTCCTGCAGAGAAAACAAGCTAAAGTGCCCAGTTTTCGTAGTTTGGACTGCGGATTTTCTACTGCGGGTCAGATGTTGCAAAGGGAGGCCTTGATGGGTCTCTGGGGCGTGTGGGAAGGCGTGTGCCATGTTGACAGAAAAATCGGTGCAGAATTGCAGCTTGCGTGGGCAAAATAATCTCCTCATGCAGGAAAAACACGCTAAAGTGCCCAGTTTTGGTCATTTGGCCCGCGGATTTTCTACCGCTGATCAGATATTGCAATGAAAACAGTGAGGGGTCCCTGGGGAGCGTAGCAATACCACTGCAATGTTGGCAGAAAATTTGGTGCGGAACTGCCCCTTACGCGGGCAAAACAAGCTGCCCAGTTTTGGTCGTTTGGCCCGCGGATTTTCTATGACGGGTCAGAGATCGCAAGGGGAGGCCCTCATGGGTCCCTAGGGAGCATGGCCACGTGCGTCCCATTTTGGCAGAAAAATCACGGCAGTATTGCAGCTTGCGCAGGCAAAATAATCTCCTTATGCACGAAAAACAAGCTAAAGTGCCCAGTTTGAGTCATTTGGCCCGCGGATTTTCTACCGCTGGTCAGATATCGCAATGAAAGACACTGAGGGGTCCCTGGGGAGCGTAGCAATGCGCGTGCCATGTTGGCAGAAAATTTGGTGCGAAACTGCCCCTCACGCAGGCAAAATAATCTGAAGTGCCCACTTTCAGGTGTCTGGCCTGTGGAGTTTCTACCGCGGGTCAGATATCGCAATAGAGGTCACTGAAGGGTCCCTGGGGAGCGTAGTGATGCACGTGCCATGTTGGCAGAAAGTTCGGTGTGGAACTACCCCTCATGCGGGCTAAACAATCTCCTCATGCAGAGAAAACAAGCTAAAGTGCCCAGTTTTGGTCGTTTGGCCCACGAATTTTCTACGGTGGGTCAGAGATTGCAAGGGGAGTCCCTGATAGGTCCCTAGGGCGCATGGCACCGTGTCTCCCATCTTGGCAGAAAAATCGGAGCAGAACCGCAGTTTGCGCGGGCAAACCAATCTGAAGTGCCCAGTTTTGGGTGTCTGACCTGCGGATTTTCTACCGCCAGTCAGATATTGCAATCAAAGACACTGAAGGGTCCCTGGGGCGCGTAGCAATGCACATGCCATGTTGGCAGAAAAATCGAGGCGGAACTGCTTCCCACGAGGGCAAAATAATCTCCTCATGCGGAGAAAACAACTAAAGTGCCCAGTTTTTGTAGTTTGGACCGTGGATTTTCTACTGTGGGTCAGATATCGCAAAGGGAGGCCCTGATGGGTCCCTGTGGAGCATAGCAATGCGCGTCCTATCTTGGCAGAAAGATCGGAGCAGAACCGCAGTTTGCGCGAGCAAACCAATCTGAAGTGCCCACTTTCGGGTGTCTGACCCGCGGATTTTCTACCGCCGGTCAGATATCGCAATGAACTACACTGGGGGGTCCCTGGGCAGTGTAGCAATGCGTGTGCCATGTTGGCAGAAAATTCGGGGCGGAACTGTGCCTCACTCGGGCAAAATAATCTCCTCGTGCAGGAAAAACAAGCTAAGGTGCCCAGTTTTGGTCATTTGGACTGTGGATTTTCTCCTGCGGGTCAGATATCGCAAGGGGCGGCTCTGATGGGTCCCTGGGGAGCATAGCAATACGTGTGCCATGTCTGCAGAAAAATCGGTGCAGAATTGCAGCTTGCGCAGGCAAACACACCTGAAGTGCCCACTTTTGAGTGTCTGGCCCGCGGATTTTCTACTGCTGGTCAGATATTGCAATGAAGGACACTGAAGAGTCCCTGGGGTGCGTAGAAATGTCGGTGCCATGTTGACAGAAAATTGTGGGCGGAACTGTCCCTCACGCAGGCTAAATAATCTCTTCATGCGGAGAAAACAAGCTGAAGTGCCGAGTTTTGGTCATTTGGACCGCAGATTTTCTACTGCGGGTCAGATATCGCAAAGCGAGGCCCTAATGGGTCTCTCGGGAGCATAGCAGTGTGGGTGCTATGTTGGCACAAAAATCGGTGCAGAATTGCGGCTTGCGCGGGCAAAATAATCTTCTCATGCAGGAAAAACAAGCCAAAGTGCCCAGTTTGGGTCATTTGGGGCGCGGATTTTCTACTGCGGGTCAGATATTGCAATGAAAGACACTAAAGGGTCCCTGGGGAGCGTAGCAATGCACATGCCATGTTGGCAGAAAATTCGGGGCGGAACTGTCCCTCACGCGGGTAAAATAATGTCCTCATGCAGGAAAAACAAGCTAAAGTGCCCAGTTTTGATCATTTGGCCTGTGGATTTTCTACGGGGGGTCAGATATTGCAAGGGGAGGCCCTGATGGGTCCCTGGGGTGCGTGGCAAGGTGTGTCCCATGTTACCAGAAAATCGGTGCAGAATTGCAGCTTGCGCGGGCAAAATAATCTTCTCATGCAGGAAAAACAAGCCAAAGTGCCCAGTTTGGGTCATTTGGGGCGCGGATTTTCTACTGCGGGTCAGATATTGCAATGAAAGACACTAAGGGGCCCCTGGGGAGCGTAGCCATGCCGCTGCAATGTTGGCACAGAATTCGGTGCGGAACTGCCCCTCACGCCGGCAAAATAGTCTGAAGTGCCCACTTTCGGGTGTCTGGCCCACGGATTTTGTACCGCCGGTCAGATATCGCAATGAGGGACACTGAAGGGTCCTGGGGGAGCGTAGAAATGTGGATGCCATGTTGGCAGAAAAGGCGGGGCGGAACTGTTCCTCACACGGGTAAAATAATCTCCTCATGCGGAAAAAACAAGCTAAAGTGCCCAGTTTTCCCGCGCAAGCTGCAATTCTGCAGCGATTTTTCTGCCACCATGCCAACCGCATTGCAATGCTCCCCAGGGACCCATCAGGGCCTCGCTTTGCAATACCTAACCTGCAGTAGAAAATCCGCGGTCCAATTGACCAAAACTGGGCACTTTTGCTTGTTTTCCCCGCATAAGGAGATTGTTTAGCCCGCGTGAGGGGTAGTTCCACACCGAACTTTCTGCTAATATGGTACGCGCATTTCTACGCTCCCCAGGGACCCTTCAGATTCCTTCATTGTGATATTTCACTGGCGGTAGAACATCCGCAGGCCAGACACCCGAAAGTGGGCACTTCAGATTATTGTGCCCGCATGAGGGCAGTTCCGCAACAAATTGTCTGCCAATATGACACGCACATTGCTACGCTCCTCGGAGACCCTTCAGTGTTTGTCATTGCGACATCTGACCAGCGGTACAAAATCCGCGGGTCAGACACCCGAAAGTGGGCACTTCAGATTATTTGCCCCCGTGAGGGGCAGTTCTGCACCGATTTTTCTGCCAACATGGCACACACATTTCTAGGCTCCCCAGGAACTCATCAGGGCCTCCCCTTGCAATATCTGACTCGCAGTAGAAAATCCGCGGTCCAAATAACTAAAACTAGGCACTTTAGCTTGTTTTTCCCGCATGAGGAGATTATTTTACCTGCGTGAGGCACAGTTCTGCCCCGAATTTTCTGCCAACACGGCACCCACATTTTTACGCTCCCCAGGGACCCTTCAGTGTCCTCCATTGCGATCTCTGACCGGCGGTACAAAATCCGCGGGCCAAATGGGGCCAGACACCCAAAAGTGGGCACTTGAGAGTATTTTGCCCCGGCAAGCCGCAATTCTGCACCGATTTTTGTGCCAACATAGCACCCACATTGCTATGCTCCCGAGAGACCCATTAGGGCCTCGCTTTGCGATATCTGACCCGCAGTAGAAAATCTGCGGTCCAAATGACCAAAACTCGGCACTTCAGCTTGTTTTCTCCGCATGAAGAGATTATTTAGCCTGCGTGAGGGACAGTTCCGCCCACAATTTTCTGTCAACATGGCACCCACAGTTCTACGCACCCCAGGGACTCTTCAGTGTCCTTCATTGCAATATCTGGCCAGCAGTAGAAAATCCGCGGGCCAGACACTCAAAAGTGGGCACTTCAGGTGTGTTTGCCTGCGCAAGCTGCAATTCTGCACCGATTTTTCTGCAGACATGGCACACGTATTGCTATGCTCCCCAGGGACCCATCAGAGCCGCCCCTTGCAATATCTGACCCGCAGTAGAAAATCTGCAGTCCAAATGACCAAAACTGGGCACCTTAGCTTGTTTTTCCTGCATGAGGAGATTATTTTACCCGAGTGAGGGACAGTTCCGCCCCGACTTTTCTGCCAACATAGCACACACATTGCTACACTGCCCAGGGACCCCCCAGTGTAGTTCATTGCGATATCGGACCGGCGGTAGAAAATCCGCGGGTCAGACACCCGAAAGTGGGCACTTCAGATTGGTTTGCCCGCGCAAACTGCGGTTCTGCTCCGATCTTTCTGCCAAGATAGATCGCGCATTGCTATGCTCCACAGGGACCCATCAGGGCCTCCCTTTGCGATATCTGACCCACAGTAGAAAATCCACGGTCCAAACTACAAAAACTGGGCACTTTAGTTGTTTTCTCCGCATGAGGAGATTATTTTGCCCTCGTGGGAAGCAGTTCCGCCTCGATTTTTCTGCCAACATGGCATGTGCATTGCTACGCTCCCCAGGGACCCTTCAGTGTCTTTGATTGCAATATCTGACTGGCGGTAGAAAATCCGCAGGTCAGACACCCAAAAGTGGGCACTTCAGATTGGTTTGCCCGCGCAAACTGCGGTTCTGCTCCGATTTTTCTGCCAAGAGGGGACGCGCATTGCTATGCTCCGCAGGGACCCATCAGGGCCTCCCTTTGCAATATCTGACCCCCAGTAGAAACTCCGCGGGTCAGACACCCGAAAATGGGCACTTTAGCTTGTTTTCTCCGCACGAGGAGATTATTTAGCCCCCGTGAGGGGCAGTTCCGCACCGAACTTTCGGCCAACATAGCACGCGCATTACTACACTCCCCAGGGACCCCTCAGTGTCTTTCATTACGACAACTGACCAGCAGTAGAAAATCCGTGAGTCAGACACCCGAAAGTGGGCACTTGAGATTATTGTGCTCGCATGAGGGGTAGTATCGCCCGAATTTTCTGCCAACATGGTACGTGCATTACCACGATCCCCAGGGACCCCTCAGTGTCTTTCATTGCGATATCTGACCAGCGGTGGAAAATCCGCGCGTCAGACACCCGAAAGTAAGCACTTCAGGTGAGTTTGCCCGTGCAAGCTGCAATTCTGCGCCGATTGTTCTGCCAACATGGCACATACATTGCTGTGCTCTTCAGGGACCCTTCAGTGTTCTTCATTGCGATATCTGACCGGCGGTAGAAAATCCGTGGGTCAGACACCCGAAAGTGGGCACTTTAGGTGGGTTTGCCCGTGCAAGCTGCAATTATGCACCGATTCTTCTGCCAACATGGCACACACATTGCTCTACTCTCCAGGGACCAATCAGGGCCCTGCTCTGCGATATCTAACCCGCAGTAGAAAATCCACGGGCCAAACGACCAAAACTGGGCACTTTACCTTGTTTTCTCCGCACGAGGAAATTATTTTGCCCCCGTGAGGGGCAGTTCCGCACCGAACTTTCGGCCAACATGGCACCCGCATTACTAGACTCCTCAGGGACCTTCCAGTGACCTTCATTACGATATCTGACTGGCAGTAGAAAATCCGCGGGTCAGACACCCGAAAGTGGGCACTTCAGGTGGGTTTGCCCGCGCAAGGTGCAATTCTGCACCGAATTTTCTGCCAACATGGCACACACATTGCTACACTGCCCAGGGACCCCCCAGTGTAGTTCATTGCGATATCTGACCGGCGGTAGAAAATCTGCGGGCCAAATGGCCAAAACTGGGCACTTTAGCTTGTTTTTCATGCATAAGGAGATTATTTTGCCTCCGCAAGCTGCAATTCTGCAGTGATTTTTCTGCCAAGATGGGACGCACGTTGCCATGCTCCATAAGGACCCATCAGGGCCTCCCCTTGCAATCTCTGACCCGCCGTAGGAAATCCGCGGGCCAAACGACCAAAACTGGGCACTTTAGCTTATTTTCTGTGCATGAGGAGATTGTTTAGCCCGCATGAGGGGCAGTTCCACACCGAACTTTCTGCGAATATGGCACACACATTGCTATGCTGCCCAGGGACCCATGAGGGCCTCCCTCTGCAACATCTGACCTGCAGTAGAAAATCCGCAGTCCAAACTACGAAAGCTCGGCACTTTAGCTTGTTTTCTCCGCAGGGGATTATTATGCCTGCGCAAGCTGCAATTCTGCAGTGATTTTTCTGCCAAGATGGGACGCACGTTGCTATGCTCCCCAGGGACCCATCAGGGCCTCCCCTTGCGATTTCTGACCAGCGGTAGAAAATCCGCGGGTCAGAGACCCGAAAGTGGGCACTTCAGATTGGTTTGCCCGCGCAAGCTGCAATTCTGCACCAAATTCTCTGCCAACGTGGCGGGTGCATTGCCACGTTCCCCAGGGGCCCATCAGGGCCTTCCTTCGCGATATCCGACCGGCAGTAGAAAATCCGCGGGTCAGACACCCGAAAGTGGGCACTTCAGGTGGGTTTGCCCGCGCAAGGTGCAATTCTGCACCGAATTTTCTGCCAACATGGCACACACATTGCTACACTGCCCAGAGACCCCCCAGTGTAGTTCATTGCGATATCTGACCGGCGGTAGAAAATCCGCGGGTCAGACACCCAAAAGTGGGCACTTCAGGTGGGTTTGCCCGCGCAAGGTGCAATTCTGCACCGAATTCTCTGCCAACATGGCACACACATTGCTACACTGCCCAGAGACCCCCCAGTGTAGTTCATTGCGATATCTGACCGGCGGTAGAAAATCCGCGGGTCAGACACCCAAAAGTGGGCACTTCAGGTGGGTTTGCCCACGCAAGGTGCAATTCTGCACCGATTTTTCTGCCAACATGGCACATACATTGCTGTGCTCTTCAGGGACCCTTCAGTGTTCTTCATTGCGATATCTGACCTCTGGTTGAAAATCTGCGGTCCAAATGACCAAAACTGGGCACTTTAGCTTGTTTTCTCCGCATGAGGAGATTGTTTAGCCCGCGTAAGGGGCAGTTCCACACTGAACTTTCTGCCAACATGGCACCCACATTTCTATGCTCCCCAGGGACCCTTCAGTGTCCTTCATTGTGATATTTCACCGGCGGTAGAACATCCGCAGGCCGGACACCCAAAAGTGGGCACTTCAGGTGGGTTTGCCCGCGCAAGGTGCAATTCTGCACCGAATTTTCTGCCAACATGACACACGCATTGCTACACTGCCCAGGGACCCCCCAGTGGAGTTCATTGCGATATCTGACTGGCGGTAGAAAATCCGCAGGTCAGACACCCAAAAGTGGGCACTTCAGATTGGTTTACCCGCGCAAACTGCGGTTCTGGTCCGATTTTTCTGCCAAGAGGGGACGCGCATTGCTATGCTCCACAGGGACCCACCAGAGCCTCCCTTTGCGATATTTGACCCACAGTAGAAAATCCACGGTCCAAACTACGAAAACTGGGCACTTTAGTTGTTTTCTCCGCATGAGGAGATTATTGTGCCCTCGTGGGAAGCAGTTCCGCCTCGATTGTTCTGCCAACATGGCACGCGAATCACTACGCTCCCCAGGGACCCTTCAGTGACCTTCATTGCGATATCTGACCCGCGGCAGAAAATCCGCAGGCCAGATACCCGAAAGTGGGCACTTCAGATCATTTTGCCCGCGTGAGGGGCAGTTTCGCACCAAATTTTCTGCCAACATGGCACGCGCATTGCTACGCTCCCCAGGGACCCCTCAGTGTCTTTCATTGCGATATCTGACCAGCGGTAGAAAATCCGCGGGCCAAATGACCAAAACTGGGCACTTTAGCTTGTTTTTCATGCATAAGGAGATTATTTTGCCTGCGCAAGCTGCAATTCTGCAGTGATTTTTCTGCCAAGATGGGACGCACGTTGCCATTCTCCTTAGGGACCCATCAGGGCCTCCCCTTGCAATCCCTCAGTGTCTTTCATTGTGATATCTGACCGGCGGTAGAAAATCCGCGGGTCAGATACCCGAGGGGCACTTCAGATTGGTTTGCCCGCGCAAGCTGCAATTCCGCAGCAATTTTTCTGCCAAGATGGGATCCGTACTGCTATGCTCCCCAGAGACCTATTAGGGCCTCCCTTCGCGATATCTGACCGGCAGTAAAAAATTCGCGGGCCAAATGACCAACAGTGATCACTTTAGCTTGTTTTCTCCGCATGAGGAGATTATTTTGCCCGTGTGAGGGGCAGTTCCAGACCGAATTTTCTGCTAACATGGCACGCGCATTGCTACGCTCCCCAGGGACCCCTCAGTGTTGTTCATTGTGATATCTGACCAGCGGTAGAGAATTCGCGGGTCAGATACCTGAAAGTGGGCACTTCAGATTATTGTGCCCGCGTGAGGGCAGTTCCGCAACAAATTGTCTGCCAACATGGCACGCACATTGCTACGCTCCCCGGAGACCCTTCAGTGTTTGTCATTGCGATATCCGACCAGCGGTAGAAAATCCGCGGGTCAAACACCCGAAAGTGGGCACTTCAGATTGTTTTGCCCCCGTGAGGGGCAGTTCTGCACCGATTTTTCTGCCAACATGGCACGCACATTTCTACGCTCCCCAGGAACCCGTCAGGGCCTTGCGATATCTGACTCGCAGTAGAAAATCTGCGGCCCAAATGACCAAAACTAGGCACTTTAGCTTGTTTTTCCCGGATGAGGAGATTACTTTACCTGCGCAAGCTGCAATTCTGCACCGATTTTTCTGCGAACATGGCACACGCATTGCTATGCTCCCCAGGAACCCATGAGGGCCTCCCTCTGCAACATTTGACCCGCCGTAGACAATCCGCGGGCCAAACGCGCAAGTTGCAATTCTTCACCGAATTTTCTGCCAATATGGCATGTGCATTACTACGCTCCCCAGGGACCCTTCAGTGTTGTTCATTGCGATATTTGACCGGCGGTAGAAAATCTGCGGGTCAGACACCTGAAAGTGGGCACTTCAGGTGAGTTTGCCCCCGCAAGTTGCAATTCTGCACCGAACTTTCTGCCAACATGGCACGTGCATTACCACACTCCGCAGGGACCCATCAAGGCCTCCCTTTGCGATATCTGACCTGCAGTAGAAAATCCGCGGGCCAAATCACGAAAACGGGGCACTTTAGCTTGTTTTCTCCGCATGAGGAGATTATTTTGCCCGTGTGAGGGGCAGTTCCAGACCGAATTTTCTGCCAACATGGCACGCGCATTGCTACACTCCCCAGGGACCCCTCAGTGTCTTTCATTACGACATCTGACCAGCGGTAGAAAATCCGTGAGTCAGACACCCGAAAATGGGCACTTGAGATTATGTGCCCGCATGAGAGGTAGTATTGCCCGAATTTTCTGCCAACATGGCACGTGCATTACCCCGATTCCCAGGGACCCCTCAGTGTCTTTCATTGCGATATCTGACCAGCGGTGGAAAATCCGCGGGTCAGACCCTCGAAAGTAAGCACTTCAGGTGGGTTTGCCCGCGCAGGCTGCAATTGTGCACCGATTGTTCTGCCAACATGGCACATACATTGCTGTGCTCTTCAGGGACCCTTCAGTGTTCTTCATTGCAATATCTGACCGGCAGTAGAAAATCCGCGGTTTAGTCAGCCGAAAGTGGGCACTTTAGCTGGGTTTGCCCGCGCAAGCTGCAATTCTGCACCCAATTTTCTGCCAACATGGCACACACATTGATACGCTCCCCAGGATCCCTTTACCGTCTTTCCTTGTGATATCTGACCAACGGTAGAAAATTCGCGGGCCAGGCACCCGAAGGGCACTTCTCATTGGTTTGCCCACGCAAGCTGCGGTTCTGCCCCGACTCTTCTGCCAAGATGGGACGCGCATTGCTATACTCTCTAGGGACCCATTAAGGCCTCCCTTTGTGATGTCTGACCCGCGGTAGAAAATGCGCGGTCCAAACTACGAAAACTGGGCACTTTAGCTTGTTCCCCACATGAGGAGATTATTTTGCCCACGCAAGCCGCAATTCTGCACCGAATTTTCTGCCAACATGGCACACACATTGCTACACAACCCATGGACCCCCTAGTGGTGTTCATTGCGATATCTGACCGGCGATACAAAATCCGCGGGCCAGACACCCGAAAGTGGGCACTTCAGATTATTTTGCCGCGTGAGGGGCAGTTCTGCACCGATTTTTCTGCAAACATGGCACACGCATTGCTATGCTTCCCAGGGACCCATCAGGGCCTCCCTAGGCGATGTCTGACCCGTAGTAGAAAATCCGCGGGCCAAACTACGAAAACTGGGCACTTTAGCTTGTTTTCTCCGCATAAGGAGATTATTTTACCCGCGTGAGGGGCAGTTCCGGATCGAATTTTCTGCCAACATGGCACACGCATTGCTACGCTCCCCAGGGACACCTCAGTGTCTTTCTTTACGACATCTGACCAGCGGTAGAAAATCCGTGAGTCAGACACCCGAAAGTGAGCACTTGAGATTATTGTGCCCGCATGAGGGGCAGTATCACCCCGAATTTTCTGCCAACATGGCACGCGCATTGCTACGCTCCCCAGGGAGCTTTCAGTGTCTTTCATTGCGATATCTAACCGGCAGTAGAAAATCCGCGGGTCAGACACCCAAAAGTGGGCACTTCAGGTGGGTTTGCCCGCGCAAGGTGCAATTCTGCACCGATTTTTCTGCCAACATGGCATAGACATTGCTGTGCTCTTCAGGGACCCTTCAGTGTTCTTCATTGCGATATCCGACCTGTGGTTGAAAATCTGCGGTCCAAATGACCAAAACTGGGCACTTTAGCTTGTTTTCTCCGCATGAGAAGATTGTTTAGCCCGCGTAAGGGGCAGTTCCACACTGAACTTTCTGCATGGCACCCACATTTCTACGCTCCCCAGGGACCCTTCAGTGACCTTCATTGTGATATTTCACTGGCGGTAGAACATCCGCAGGCCAGACACCCGAAAGTGGGCACTTCAGATTATTTTGCCCGCGTCAGGAGCAGTTCCGCACCAAATTTTCTGCTAACATTGCAGTGGCATTGCTACGCTCCCCAGGGACCCCTCAGTGTCTTTCATTGTGATATCTGACCAGCGGTAGAAAATCCGCGGGCCAAATGACCCAAACTGGGCACTTTAGCTTGTTTTTCATGCATAAGGAGATTATTTTGCCTGCGCAAGCTGCAATTCTGCAGTGATTTTTCTGCCAAGATGGGACGCACCTTGCCATGCTCCCTAGGGACCCATCAGGGCCTCCCTCTGCAACATCTGACCCGCCGTAGAAAATTCGCGGGCCAAACGCGCAAGTTGTAATTCTGCACCGCATTTTCTGCCAACATGGCATGTGCATTACTACGCTCCCCAGGGACCCTTCAGTGTCGTTCATTGCGATATTTGATCGGCGGTAGAAAATCTGCGGGTCAGACACCTGAAAGTGGGCACTTCAGGTGGGTTTGCCCCCGCAAGTTGCAATTCCGCACCGAACTTTCTGCCAACATGGCACATGCATTACCACACTCCGCAGGGACCCATCAGGGCCTCCCTTTGCGATATCTGACCTGCAGTAGAAAATCCGCGGGCCAAATTACGAAAACGGGGCACTTTAGCTTGTTTTCTCCGCATGAGGAGATTATTTTGCCCGTGTGAGGGGCAGTTCCGGACCGAAATTTCTGCCAACATGGCACACGCATTACTACGCTCCCCAGGGACCCCACAGTGTTCTTCATTACAACATCTGATCAGCGGTAGAAAATCAGCGAGTCAGACACCCGAAAGTGGGCATTTCAGATTATTGTGCCCGCGTGACGGGCAGTACCGCATCGAATTTTCTGCCAATATGCCACGTGCATTACTACGATCCCCAGGGACCCCTCAGTGTCTTTCATTGCAATTTCTGACCAGCGGTGGAAAATCCGCGGGTCAGACACCCAAAGTGGGCACTTCAGGTGGGTTTGCCCCTGCAAGCTGGATTCTGCCCCAATTTTTCTGCCAAGATGGGATCCGCATTGTTATGTTCTCCAGGGACCCATCAGGGCCTCCCTTTGCAACATCTGACCCGCAGTCGGAAATCCGCGGACCAAACTACGAAAACAGGGCACTTTAGCTTGTTTTCTCCGCATGAGGAGAGTATTTTGCCCGCGTGAGGGGCAGTTCCGCACCGAACTTTCTGCCAACATGGCATGCACCTTACTATGCTCCCCCGGGGCTTTTCACTAACCTTCATTGCGATATTTGACCGGCGGTAGAAAATCCGCGGGCCAGACACCCAAAAGTGGGCACTTCAGATTGTTTTGCCCGCGTGAGGGGCAGTTCTGCACCGAATTTTCTGCCAACATGGCACACACATTACTCTGCTCCCCAGGGACCCATCAGGGCCTCCCTTTGCGATATCTGACCCCCAGTAGAAAATCCGCGGCCCAAACTACGAAAACTGGGTACTTTAGCTTATTTTCTCCACATGAGGCGATTATTTAGCCTGCGTGAGGGGCAGTTCTGCACCGATTTTTCTGCAAACATGGCACACGCATTACTATGCTCCCCAGGGACCCATCAGGGCCTCCTTTTGCGATGTCAGATCTGCAGTGGAAAATCCGCGGGCCAAACTACGAAAACTGGGCACTTTAGCTTGTTTTCTCCGCATGAGGAGATTAATTTACCCGTGCGAGGGGCAGTTGCGGATCGAATTCTCTGCCAACATGGCACGCGCATTGCTACGCTCCCCAGGAACCCCTCAGTGTCTTTCTTTACGACATCTGCATCTGACCAGCGGTAGAAAATCCGTGAGTCAGACACCCGAAAGTGAGCACTTGAGATTATTGTGCCCGCATGAGGGGCAGTATCACCCCGAATTTTCTGCCAACATGGCACGTGCATTGCTACGATCCCCAGGGAGCCCTCAGTGTCTTTGATTGCGATATCTGACCAGCGGTGGAAAATCCACGGGTCAGACACCCAAAAGTGGGCACTTCAGGTGGGTTTGCCTGCGCAAGGTGCAATTCTGCACCGATTTTTCTGCCAATATTGCACACGGCTTGCCACGCTCCCCAGGGACCCTTCAGTGTCCTTCATTGCGATATCTGACCGATGGTAGAAAGTCCGCGGGCCAGACACCCACCCGCAAGTGGGCACTTCACATTGGTTTGCCCATGCAAGCTACAATTTTGCACCGAGTTTTCTGCCAAGATGGCACGCGCATTGCTACACTCCCCAGGGACCCCTCAGTGTCTTTCATTGGTTTGCCCATGGAGTTTTCTGCATGGGACGCGCATTACTATGCTCCCTAGGGACCCATCAGGGCCTCCCTTTGCGATATCTGACCTGCAGTAGAAAATCCGCGGGCCAAATGACCAAAACTGGGCACTTTAGCTTGTTTTTCCCGCATGAGGAGATTATTTTGCCCGTGCAACCTGCAGTTCTGCACCGATTTTTCTGCCAACATGGCACACGCCTTGCTCCCCAGGGACCCCTCTGAAAATTTGGTACGGAAATGCCTCTCCCGCAGGCAAAACAGTCTGAAGTGCCCAGTTTTGGTCATTTGGCTGACAGATTTTCTACGGCAGGTCAGTTATTGCCGACAGCGGTCCCGCTGGGTCCGTGGGGGGCGTAGATGCAGGCCAGACAATCTGAAGTGGCAGGATTTTGTTATTGTCCTGCCAAATTTTCTGCTGCAGATGCGCAGTAGTATGGTGGTCACATTGCATATTTACTATTCTGACCTTTTCCTTTCACCTTTTCACCCTTTTTCCAGGTTTTCAACTTTCTGTACTGACCTACCGTAGAAAATCTGCCAGCTAAATACCCGAAACTGGGCACTTCAGTTTGTTTTGTCTGGGCAAGAGGCAATTCCGCACCGAATTTTCTACCAACATACCACCCGCATTGGCATCTGTCTCGCAGACTCGTAGATACCTTCCCCCATGACATTTGACCTGCCGCAGATCTGCAGCAGAAAATCCGCCAGCTAAATACCTGAAACTGGGCACTTCAGACTGTTTTGCCTGCGCAAGAGGCAATTCCGCACCGAACTTTTTGCCAACATACCACCCGCATTGCTATGCTGCCCATGGACCCAGCAGTACCTCTGTCTGCAATATCTGACCTGCCATAGAAAATCTGCCAGCCAAATGACCAAAACTGTGCACTTTACCTTGTTTTGCCTGCACAAGAGGCAATTCCGCACCGAATTTTCTCCCATTGTTATGCTCCCCACGGACCCAGCAGTGCCTCCCTTTGCGATCTCTGACCTGCCGTAGAAAATCTGCCAGCCAAATGACCGAAACTGGGCACTTCAGATCGTTTTGCCTGCGCAAGAGGCAATTCCGCACCGGATTTTCTGCCACCATGCCCACCGAATTTTCTTCCAATATCCCATTGTTGTTCTTATGTTCCTACATATGGCGGTCACATTGCACACTTATTATGCAACCGACCGCAATCACCTTCGGCCATCAAGAGTGATTAACCCTAATATAGGGCAGCGTTCAAAACCACTGTCCTCCCTACGACGTCTTGTTTATAAAGTTGTCATTCCAGCACATTGAATGAATACTAATCTGTGTCCATAGGAAGAAAAGAATAGCAGAATGAAAACACCCAAAAAAAAGTATGGAAAGTTGAAGACCCGAAAAAAAAGGTGGAAAAGTGGAAAAAAACCCCAGAATAATAAATGTGCAAAGTGACCGCCATACCTACAAACCCAGGGACACCTTCACCGACGTATTTGACCTGTCGCAGATCTCCAGCAGAAAGCTTGCTCACCGAATAACAAAATTTAATTAGTTCCAAAACATGTGCACTCCCATCATATCTACAAGTTTGTCTCCTTATATCTTGTACTTTTGAAACAGCTTAAAACCATTTCTATTCAGAAGAGCTAAAGCCACTGGAAGAGGTAGTCACAAGGAACATACAGCCGCTGACCACCAACATACATGTGCTGCTCTACCCCAATTCTTTGGCTGCAACCTCCCAAACTATGTGACACATGTACACTCAAGGGAAAACTGGAGAAGAGAAAAGCAAGTGACATTTTCAGCCAACCAGGTTTCAAGTTTTTCACCAATATTTTCACCTGAAAAACTGGTGAATTTTAAGGTGGAAAATTCGAAATAAAAAAATTCACATTTTTCACCGAAAAACTTGAATTCAAATATTTCAAGTTTTTCACCTCAGTTCCAAGTGAAAAATCTTTGAAAAATGTTTTAACTTTTTCAGTCGTATTCTTGGTGTAAAATGGGGTGAAAAAGGACATGTATATTTCATTACATTTTTCACCAAAAATT
This sequence comes from Mycena metata, assembly GCA_029378385.1. Lineage (NCBI taxonomy): Eukaryota > Fungi > Basidiomycota > Agaricomycetes > Agaricales > Mycenaceae > Mycena > Mycena metata. Next base: position 81,082 of record JARKIB010000370.1, on the reverse strand, counting down.
ACAGTAGAAAACAATGTGAAAAATATGTGAAAAATATGTGAAAAATGTGAACCCCAGTTTCAAATTTTTCACCGCTTTTTTTATCACTTTTTTCACGAATTTTTCAGCACTTTTTCCGCTGAATATTGTTGTGAATAAAGTTTTACATTTTCCACCCCAATTTCCGGGTGGCAATAGAGGTGAATCTTGAGGTGTAAAACTCATAAATTTTGTTTCAAATTTTTCACCTTAAATTCCACTGGAAATAGTGGTGAAAAAAGTTTTAAATTTTTCACCTCGTTTCTCACTGAAAAATGTGTAAAACTCTGCTGAATTTTGGGTGAATAGTTGGTGTAAACTTATAAATTTTGTTTCAAGTTTTTCACCCTGAATTGCACTTGAAATAGTGGTGAAAAAAGTTTTAAATTTTTCACCTCGTTTCTCAGTGAAAAATGTGTAAAACTCCGCTGAATTTTGGGTGAATAGTTGGTGTAAAACTTATAAATTTTGTTTCAAGTTTTTCACCTTGAATTCCACCTGAAATAGTGGTGAAAAAACTTTTAAATTTTTCACCTCTTTCTCAGTGAAAAATGCGTAAAAATCCCGCTGAAGTTTGGGTGAATAGTTGGTGTAAAACATTATGAGTTTTGTTTCAAGTTTTTCACCTTGAATTTCACTTGAAATAGTGGTGAAAAAGTTTTAAATTTTTCGCCTTTTTTTTCGGTGAAAAATGTCTGAAAAACCCGCTGAATTTTGGGTGAATAGTTGGTGTAAAACATTATGAGTTTTGTTTCAAATTTTTCACCTTGAATTCCACTTGAAATAGTGGTGAAAAAGTTTTAAATTTTTCACCTCTTTTTTCGGTGAAAAATGTCTGAAAAACAAACAACATTTTTCACCGTAAATTGAGGTGAAAAATTTGAATCTCCCAACCAGTGCTGTGTGCTCAATGATCACAGGAATCTTGTCACCACCAGAATTCTTGAACCAGTTGGTGTTGCACTCAATACTGAGCTGAACGTCTATATCTGCAGGTTAACAATCTATAAGCCCACTCACCTGCTAATAGATTTTTGTATTGAAATTTGCTGGACAACACCACAAGGAGATAAAATGTTCAAACAATATATTAATGTCCGCATGCTGGCAGCGATCTTGTAGCCAACTTCCTCATTCAGCTCCACAAATTGCCCCAAAGCCCCCCCCCCCCATCGCGTTTTCCACACTTTACTTTTAACAGCTTAGCCGAGCTTTTATTAGCTTGGCTAAGCCAAAAGAGCCGAAAAGTTGCGAGACCGCAAGCTATGTCAAAAAAACCAAAAGACCCAAAAGAAAACTTTTTTGTGAGCCATCCCATTGAAGTCTATACACCATTTCTGCCAACTTTTTTTTTTTACCACAAGAGAAAAAGACCCAAAAGTCGCAAGACAATTGTGATCTTGCTGATGCCCTCCGGACTATCAGCCATCTGACATTTTGATTGTGGGATTTCATGTGTTTTTTTTGCATTTCGGCGTTGTTCACCAAAATTAATTCTTCATTTGCAGGATATGTACAGAAGGAATGTGATTGAAATGGTGCATAGTAGTCGGGCTTATGGTAGAGGGCCTTGGGGAGGTCAAAAGCCGGCGCAATCGTTGCGCGTTCTGCAGTTATCAGTTGAAGTTGTTCCGGTGTTGTCAGATTCATCAAAAATTGTTGGGTTGTACCGTTGTTGCGTTTTGGGGTGTTTTCACGCATTTTTTCGCGTTGTTTGGCGTTGTACAACACCACAATCAGAATGACAAAAGTCTGATGGAATGCCCCTCGAATGCCCCCCCCCCCCCCCCCCCCGCCCCTCTCTCTCTCCGGACCCACTGTCCCCTACCTTACCCATATGTATAGTCACCGCATTCACACCCTACTTACCGGCCTTTGGCATATGAAATATTCTGTGTGGCCTCCCCTTAATTGAGAACTCCTTCTAGGTTGTAATCTAGTTAAATTTAAAGGTCCTAATGGCAAGTCCCTCCCTGAGATGGGACAATTATATTCAATCCTGGTATCCACTGCTTGGCATACAATTTGGAGTATTCGAAATGACAAAGTCTTGAGAAATCCACACCAAAACATCTCAGACATTGAGATTCATAATAGATGGCTGAAATCTATAAATTCCGCACTAGGACGAGAACCCTTACCAATAAACTGAAATATGACAATCTTGCCCAGAATAAAAATCTTGTCCTAAGAACATGGAGTGGTCTACTGATGAATGAAGAATCACTGCCGGATGACTGGACATACACAATGGGGGTTTTAGTGGGGGTATACAGCCATTGAAATTAAAAAATGGGATAGGTGAAATTTATTACGGCTGGAGTCCCACACTCTGGTTATTGTGTGTAATGGCATTTCCTTCTTGGACAACTTCCCCGGCATTAACTGGAAGTTTCCGGTAGACCCAGTGGATGACTTTTGGAATGCTTCTGCAGACTGAATTTCATTATTCCAAACGCTCCAAAGAAAAAAAAAAAAAAATCATCGATCTATAGCGTATTGTGAGACTGATTTATAATTAAAGGGGTCGGCGGGTTCTCTGAGACTTGTCTGAGACAATCCGACGGCAGTGTGTAGGCACCAAGTCATTCACTTCGGGTGACTTATGTGGGACACACTGGTTCTCTCATGAATGATGAACTGTGCATGATTTCGCCTCTCAAGTTCTCCCAGCCGTTTCCCCATTCCAGGAGATTACCAACGGGAATAAATGAAATATGGACGCCCCTTACACGGTCCAGGCGGGCCTTTCCTTCTGAATCCTTCCATCAATTCCGCGAGTTTACGAATCGGATGAAACTGAAGGATCTGGACGTGCGATCCAGGCTAGCCTTTCCGATTTTCACGTCCGCGGAAGCAACCTACTTCCGAAATCGGGTGCACCATACTATAAAACGCGCCTTATTTTCCTCGTTCGCCAGCCAAAAAAAACTATGTGTGACCCACCCAATACCTAACACCTTCAAAATGGCAACCTTCCACACCACATCCATTACCTAAGTCTCTTGAAGAACCCACCAGGGCGCTGTGGCGCGTCATGAGGTTCCAGCGCAAATGCTTGGACCCACCTCTATGCGAAGGATTGTAGTATAAATGGTGAGTCTTGCTCCCAATCATGCTAATGTCCACTCACCAAAACGTCACAGATATCATTGCTGGACCTTTAGGTTCGGCTACTTATGGGAAGGGAACTTGGGTTTTTGCTATTTTGCTACATGTACAAACAAATTCAGTAAGGTAATATTAGTCATCAGTTCTGCATCAGCATAGCAATAGCTCATGCTGCTCAAATATTCTGAAACTTGTGCAAACACTTTCCTAAACCTGAAAAAATTATTTCAGGGACTTTGTCAAGTGAAAAGCCACAACTTGCGCAAGGGATTGTATGCCATCAGAAATCACAGCCATATCAGGGTCTGTAAGCAGAGATGACTAATGCATAACACAACTGTCTGCTCGGGTTCCCGGATCAAGAGTTAAGCCGGCATGTGGCAAACTGATGACAATGAAATGCTTTTGTGGTGACCAGTGTTCCGATGACGATCTTATCGAGACATTGATGAGAAGTAAGGTTTCTTGAGAAAAACCCCCTCCGAATATTGTGTGTCCTGGGGCGGTCTGCGGGAACTGTGACTCGACAATCGCTCGGCATAGCCGGCTTTTCACCCAAATTACATTTTGGGTCATCTTCAATCATGGAACAGGGCAGGACTCATTTGAAAAAGATTGCCTTGTGAGTTTGTGACCAAGCTGCTCAATCCACCAAGGCCTTTGCAGCTGGTGGCATGAACCGCTCGAGCAAGTTGAGCAGGGCCGAGTGTTCCGAGGCGGTGTCAATATGCCGAGATGACCGGCACTTCTTACTGCGCAGTGCTCAAAATAAGGGACCCCGGGCCTCTTTGACAGCCCTGACTCAAACAATCTAATTTAACCCATCCCAAAAAAATGCTTTGCTCAATGCTTCCCCACCCAATGCGAGCTGGTCGATGCGCAAGTGTCGACCAAGCGAGCGTTGGGAATGTAGACTAATTAGTCTCTGACATTGGAATTGTTAGAAGAATAATAATTTCCGTCAGCATACAAAATCAAGTTAAACCAAAAGGTTCAGCACCCGCCTCAAAGAGGCCCAATCCTCCCTCAGTCATATCTTATTCAGTGAAAGACTGTGAGAATTTTCTCGCCTGTATCGTAGAGCTCTGTACCATTATTCGATTATCCAGCAATATCTCTATAAACTCATGGGGCCACGGGGGCCTGGTTGAGAATCATCATTTTATGATGGATTCCCGCGACGAGCAACGTTGTTGGGGAGGTGATCCGCGCCGACTTATTCTTGCCCGCGATGCGTCGAGGAAGTACAAGCAGAGCCGCTGAACGTGGGCGGGGATCTGCGGGAGAGCGTTAGTACACACGCGCAAGAAACAAGCGAAGGGAAGGAGGCATCGAGCCAAAAGACAGGTGTACCATGTCACCGAATGAACGAAGGAATGAATGAATGAGTAAGAACACAAGTAAGAAAGAAAGTGAGTAACTTCAAGAAAAGACTCACCCCACCCGCGTCACACCCACCCAGTTTTCCGCGGCTTCGTTTCCATCGGCCAAACACATTGTTCGGAATTTCCCATTGTCGAGATCCATAAGAATGCCACGTGTCGTCCTAATCGTGGTCATCGTAGTGGAGGGTTGTGTTGGTGATGAGTATGATGCAATTCAATCGGCGCCCGCTGCCAGTGAGACTTGAGCGCTTGAGGGCGCAGGCCAAGGGTGTTCGAGTCTGTAAAAAAACCCACTTAGGTTGTATTTTTTATTTTCAAGGTCTGAGGGACCTATCCTACTACGTGATGCCTATATCGGGTAATTTCTTCCCACTGTAGAAGTTAGGGTTGGTCTCCTGGTAGACCAGAGTGGTGTCAAGGTCGTGCTGGCCGGCTGTCGAGGCTTGAGGTGAAATTAAGTGCCGGGGCTGGGAAATAATCAACGTAGGCGTAGATCAGGAACTAAGAAAGATATAATGTGAAACTTAGCTTAAACAGACTCAAAGGAACGTGGATGCGTGAGAGATATTCAGCAAAAGTAGATTCGACGTGGTCGTAAGGGATAAAGAGAGGTAAGTAACGTAAATGTCCGGTGTAAACAAATAACAATCCCCATATGTAAGTGAGTCCGTGAAAAGCCGCTGCTAAAGTTGAACTTTCGCCATTCGAACGATCCGGGAACTACGCAAAGACGGAATAGGGAGAGCACGTCCCCCGCAAGACGCTGACATGTGGGTGCCCAAGCCACAGTCGGCTCGATCCCCGGCGTAGTCCGAGAAGGCCGATGACTCAGGTTCAACTCGTCGCGTTGGCGGTATGTGGGAGAAAATGCAGAGAGTCTGTGGTATATGAGGTGAGTGAGTAAGGAGTGCGAGGTAGAGTGTGAAACATCTGTAACGTAGTATTTGGTGGATAAACAAATATTTGAACTTGAACTGTTCGGTTGAATAGCTTGAGCATAAAACAGGTAACATCTGGTTTGTAGAGCGGTGGACGAAATCTAGAGGTATGAGGGCAAGGAAGATGAGTGTAAAAGTCAAACGAGTGCGATGTGGTAAATGTATGGAGAGAACAAAATCACGGGGTATCATGTTGAAGAACTTGGTTCGAGCTTGAAACTGACTCATAACCCGAAGGCGATGAGCGGGGCGAGTCGCACTTCCACACCACCCCTACACGGAATTCTCCGCCACAACCACCATTATCCAATCTCTCAACTCCGTGGTCCACTGGCAGGGGATCTATAGATTTCGTACTGAAGACTACATTCCCATCTGCTTTTTCTTCCTTCTTGCACTTCTCTTCCTCGTGGTCGACGTCGCTCTGCGCGTTAAACTAGCGGCAAATAAGGTTAGGCAACACTCCATAGACATGGAGAGGTACCAGCTTTCGGATCCATCGCCCCTCTTCGATGATAGAAGCTACAGAGCTCAGCGGGATTTGTTGCCCAATGTCGCTTGAAAAATTGCGAATTTACTCCTTCTGCTTTGGGCCAATTAGCGGTCGGATCATCAGCTGCCAGACACGCCGAAATTCATTCCAAAACAATTGTAGAGTTATCTAACACATCAAGAAGCTAATCTGAAGTACCAGAAAGCCCCGAGGGGCTCCCAGCGCAATTTCTGTGACCAATTATGACTACTGAGATATGTAAACTCTTTTTTTTTCGACCTGGCGGCCGACGGTCCCGGCTTGACCCGACCCGAACACCCTTGGCGCAGGCACAGGGCTGGGGCCTAAAAAAAGGCGGGAATTAAGTTAGTTTTTTTACTCAAAATATCTTGATAAGATTACTCCGGCCGAAAACCTGATTTGATGCCTCAGGTTTAAGAGCCGGGGAAATCTCATCGGTAATGCAATCTTTTGGGGTCCTTTTGAACCTCCACTAAACCTCGAGTATACACTCTGGTTTTCTAGAGCAGTAAATTTAATTACAATATTTTGAGTAAAAAAACTAACTTAATTCCCACTTTTTTTTACCCCCCACCCTGGTGTGAGGAAATCAAAGACCACTGGTGAGGCTGTACCAGGTACTGGCTAAAAAAGGGGGGGAATTAAGTTAGTTTTTTTCCTCCAAATATCATAATAAGTTTACCGTGGTTGAAACTTTGAGTTTATATTTGAGGTTTAGTTGGGGGGTTAAATGGCCCCTGAAACATTAGATTACGAGTTAAATTTCGTGAGCCCTTAAACCCGAAGGATCAGATCGGGTCTTCGGCCGGCGTAAACTTATCAGGATATTTTGAGTAAAAAAACTAACTTAATTCCCCCCTTTTTGTAGGGCCCAGCCCTGTGAGACCAAGCCAATCGAGATGGGGTTGGGAACGGCCTTGGAACGGCTATCATGATGATCATGACTGACCGATCCGCGCGACTCGGATCCGGGTGCCGCAGTCGCTTTCTTCTTGCAGTAATATACGCGGCAGTGGAAACGGCAGTGTTTGGCAGTGTTCGGCATCGGATACCACTGGCCGCCAGTGCACATCCACTGGAAGACAGTGGACTCCAGTTACTCCACTGCTATCCACTGGTATTCAATGAACTCCATTCCACCTAGAAACATTCAAAGAACCCTGAAATACCACCAAATATCTGAAAATGTCCAAAGAAAGTCATGACTCTAGTAGTGGTTGGCGAGAACCATGAATTAGCTCCAGAGAAATGACACTATTTGATTCCTGTTATGCTGCAATCTTATTTTGTCTCCGCGCTCTGTCGCTCGCAACGACAATTACCTCCTAATACGTTGAATGTGGGCTCGATCGAGAAGCAGACCGTAAGGCCTGCAAGGGTACTTATATCATCCTATGGAATATTTGCGGCAGCTCTTCATAATGATCTATGGGCCTTTATTTCCCCCGAGTCGAGCATCATCAATAACTTCAGTCGTGGTTGGCAATTGAAGTGTTGCAGTGAACAAGGATACATATGAAGCTCGAATGGTCACAGTGGAGCAAATTTGAACAGTGTTTGCTGTGGATCAGTGGAAGACGCTGGATATCGGTAGTGGAGATCAGTAGAAACCAACATAGGCCAGTGGAAATTACCCGCGAACATTACCTTATCTTGCCGGCCATCGCGTAACAACATCTCTTGATGGCCACCAGTGTCCACCAACATCCATTGGCGGCCATTGGTGTACACCAATGTACTTTCCACTTCCGGGTATATTAGTCTCAAAACGCACAATCTCAACCCATTTCTGGATCGGAAATGCCTTACCGCCTGAGTACGCAAGGTAAAAATATGAAAGTGGTAAGGGCATTCAGATGGTGTGCATATTTCAAGTTGAATTCAGTATTTTCGAGGAATGCCGACGGGTTGCCGACGGGTATGTGCTGAATTTCAGCAACTTCCCATCAGACAGGATTCCAGTATGGTATCTTCACCAATACTTCGGGGTTTGGTTTGAAAATCGGTGGAACATCCTTCCCGAGTCCTAGGAACAGCTCCTCAGGGCTTCTATCGTCCTCTTCCCCGCTGGATTTCCTGAACCACTGGTTGCCCGCGGTATCTCGGGGTGTACACAGTCATCGGGTGTCGGAAACAGTACTACAAGACCTGCTTTTCAGCGAGATAATGGGGATATGGGAAGGTATCCTACGGAATCTTGCAATGGGCTCCCGCCAGATCGGCCTCCGAATAAGGTAGCGGACAGGCAAACTCGGTTACCCCACGTGATCCACCGTGACATGACCATATTGGGAATGATCTTGGATCAAACCGAAAGAAAATACGATAATTAATGTACGAAGGACAAAGTAGGAAATCCGGCAAAACACTTCTCTGGGGATGGGTCCTGTATTGCCATATGAGGTGTAACATCAACACAATCTTGAGAATTGGCGGACTAGTTCCCAAAATTGACACCCGGGTCACCAATGCACCCCTGCCCGCCGTGGTGCAAAGTTCCTTTGGCTGCGCTACCGAAATAAATTCCAATGTGAGTATCCTGCACATCTCTCTCATACCCGCACTCAAGAAGAAGTTCCGGGATCGCATCTCGCGCCTCCACGGCGGCGTCGCGTCGTCAAAACGCGTCGCTGTCAAACGTGTCGCGCCTATCGCGTTGAGCCCTGTCAAAGTGCATCCACAAAAAAAGCCTCGGGATTTTTTGAAAGAGATGGAGGCGGCGGGAATCAAGCGTGGAGGCAACACACATGCCAGGTTGTGACATGTAGATAGAATTTCTGGAACTAGTCGTTCAATTTTGCCCTAAAACTCTCGCGAAAAATCAGGGTAGCATACAGCATGTATACACACAGATGTGTTTTGGCCGATTTTCGATAAGTTGGTGAAAAGTGGCAAAAACGACGGTCGGAACCTCTCGCATCCCAAAAAGGCGATGTGACCGTCACATCACGTGGGGTAACCGAGTTTGCCTGTCCGCTACCTTTTCTAGACCCTAGTTTGAAGTTTCTTCCCCAGAGCTCTCGGTATTTTCTTGTAGAGCAGAGGCAGCAGTTCAGCGCACGGTATCGTCCCAGAGTTTTGTGGCAGAAGTGAAAGGACAGCAAGGGTCAAACAGGCGGTGGAGTCGGTGCAGCGCTGTGCAGCGGGTAAAGGGATCAGCGATCACTGCCCGCACACAGCCACATACACGCTTAAGTTGGCCGCGAGGGAAATATATTCTTCGCAATTTGTACAGAATTAAATTGTGTTTCGAAAGTCATCCAACCACTTGGAAAACTAATCAAATTGACTCCAGACGTGTCGTTCCATTTTTTTTTTTTTTGGATTCCCTTGCAACTCTTTCAAGTTCGCCGTTGAACTCAATTAACGCCGGTACTTGATTTGTACCCAGCGCAGCGAAGAGTCATTCCTCCGGCAAGGGAATATTGGGCACCAACGAGGCACATCCGTGCCCAAGAATGAGTCTTTGAATCATTTTTAGCGTGTGGTGCAAGGTGTGGTGAGCTGTGCCACAATCACGGGCACCGTGGCCGAAGTTGAACCCGCCGCCGATATTCTCCGTTTATTGCATACAACTGCAAATCTGTTCGATCAAAATTCAAAGTTCAACCTCTTTTCGACGCCGATATTCATCGGAGTTCTCGATGTCAAGACACAACCTCATGAAATTAAAAGGAGGTTTTATTATTCGTGTGACTGTCAATGGAGTACTTGTGGCTACCAGACCGCATCATACACCAAGCATAGAATCACGAACAAAATTAACATCAACTTTTATTATTCGTGTGACTGTCAATGGAGTACTTGTGGCTACCAGACCGCATCATACACCGAGCATAGAATCACGAACAAAATCAACATCAACTGTATGCTCATGGTGACCGTCAACGTCTGCGAGATCGCCGACTCCGCGTCGTAGATAAATGAAGCAGTAACATCATGGATACTGGTTCGTTCATCGAGTTCTTTATCGTCTCTTTCCACTGGCACTGCGAATTTATGAGCGCAGGTCACCGTCGACGCGTCCCACTCACCGTCATCCTCCGGCGCCGTACTTTGTAAGTCATCACTTTCCGATGAATCCTCGTCGTCGACTGGAATTCTCCTTTGAGCCACAGTATCAATGCAGAGCAACGACGACTCACAATGAGCAAATACGGAATCTCTCCCGCTGGAGACCTCGTAAAGTGGATACCCGCAATGTCGGGCGACGTCCTGACTCTCGGGATCAAATCCTTTTGCTTGGTGAAATTGACGGAGTCCGGCATAAACACTGTCATTCCAAGACGGTCCGTCCAGTTGAGTGCTCAACTGAAAAGCCGGGAACCCATGACGCGTCGCGTCCTCTGTACTGAGACGGTCAATACCTGAGGGGTCCAGAGACCGGTATGCGGGACAGTCGGGCCATTTGAATGACGACGGCCCCGTTTCAAAGGCTTTGAGTGGGCAGAGAAATAGATAACCTCGGAGGGCATCTTTCCTTATGGTCGGAATTATAACCTCGAAGGAAACCCGCCGCACAAGGACTATTGAACCAGGTTACTTTGATCGGAAGTCGGTGAGACATAAGGCGCACCATAAGCGTTGAAGTTGGATGAGATTTGGTTGCAGTGGAAGATGTGGTTTGCTTGACTGAGCAAAGTCAATTCATTATTGTCGGACATCGTCATTACACAATAAACCTCAGTGCCTGACGCATCCTCAGCTTCGTATCTGTCATAAATTGGTCAGATCGTCATAACTGGGGTATAACTCCAATACCGAGTCCAGCCATCTTCCCCGACTTTTCTCGCGGGCAATCGCCTTCTCCACAAGTCCCAATCAAACTGATGCGGGGTTGACTGACAGCTCGCGATGGATGCCAGCAGAACACGATTCCGTGATTCGTCTAGCGAGGACACGGATATCGTTCCTAGGCTAACATTTGCGCAAGGAGAGGCACTATTCCGATATCCTGCCCGCCGGCATGTTGAATGATACTGTTTGAACGTCAGCGAATCGATCGCCACCCCCTCCGGGTTGGCCTCAAAAAGAGCATTGACGTCCGGCATTTCATAAGAGTCGCCGACGTTAGTACCGGCATCCAAGGAGAACGTATTGTTCCTATCTGGGGGTTCGAGGTCCACAGAGAGGCGGCCAGTTGAAGATGGACCCAGAGCGTGAAATCGATCGCCCTCTTACGAAACGGGCACTTAGTAGAGACAGGCACGTTGGGGGGGTGTGCTTACAGGAAAGCCGAACGCTGAGTGCAACTCAGATGGCAAATACTCATGCGTGTTCTGTAACGGAGTTGGCAAGGTCTAGAGTGTGGTTGAGTGTTCATACATTCCACTGAGCCGCCTGAAGAGTAAACACACATCAATGTTACATAGAAGCCAAGTAAGTGGGACACATGCATGGAAGACTTGAATATACACAGTCATGATGGGCGAATAATTATAACGGGCCATGAGTTGTTTGAAAGGCACCAGGTCTGATCCAATGTCAGTCTTGTATAATAAAGGGAAAAGGCGGCACCGCCGTGAAATACTGCGGCATCCACATTCCCAGCACTGGCACCCCCCTAGATCTGAAGGATATTTGGGTGTCTGCGGGATGTGAACCCGAGGGTTGAACGTGGAATATTTAACCCACCGGAGCGACAAATACTGGTCAATGTCCCGTCGCCATTCCTACGAGGGTTCAACGAGATGTCGGCTGGAAAGAAAGTGTAACGCACCTCCTCAGCTTTGTCGCCCTGATACACGGCCACGGTCATATCCGAATTGCGACCATCGATCTTCGCAGAGTACACACATCTTCTTTCGCCCCGACTGATAACCCTCGATTGCTCGTTCACTTGGAGCTGCCGTTGCAGGTCAATGTCTCCCATCGGAATCATATGAATGTCTACCCATTCTCTCAGCATCTTCAACCGCTGATAAGATAAGAGTTACCGGAAGGGACGGCAGGGGTTGACACGTAGTTTGTAATATTGTTGAAGGTCCCACCAGCCACGACGAAGTGCTGCGAGCCAGAGAAAATGCCACCACCATCGCTGAATAATATAAGCCTATCCGAGTCGTACGTATCGGGGGCAAGGCTCACGAGGTGAGTACAGGCGACTCCGGCGCCGAGGTGTCGATGTAGTCTTCGTCAGAGCGTGGCTCAAAGTCCATGACCACGCGTGGATGGTGGTAGAAGAGAGGGAGACGTTAAGCGCCAGAATGACAGTTTTTTGGCGAACATAGTCACGACCTAAAAGTAATTATCTGCTGTTCAGCTTCTAATTTCGCCGATACAGCAGTCTTACTTTCTACAAAACCGAGGAAATAATTCTAAAGAGCCGCGACTGACTTCAGCTTCATAATAATCCGCTGAGGACCTTGGGCAGCCATTCGCCAGTTCGTTGTTGTGGTCCAAGAAGGACGGAATCATCGGCCCGAAGCTACGTGATAGCCGTCATCTCCGTTATTGCCTGATTTGGCTGGCGGCCAACCGGCGTTGCCCGACTGAGCGAGTTATGGACTCGGAGTTCACGGCAACCCCGCCATTCCAAGGGTGATGGCAAATCGGTCGCCGACCAACTCAATTGGCAAGTTCGCCCGCCCTAGTCTCTTATAAACAGACACTACACCTAAAAAACTCGTACGTCGTTCACAGCAGCGCCGGGCTGGGTATCCAGACCAAGTGAGGCCAGATCAAATACACTCGCCGCGGAAAGCCTCAGGTTAAGTACTCCCAAGACGGCGTTATGAACGGTACGGCTGTCGATCCGGTTGAAAAAGGAGTTGTTGGCAGCTCCTCGTCTCACAGGTAGGACTCCATTTCCAACAAGAGTACCCCACTTCATTGCCTGCATTCCCCAATTTTTCTTTTCTATGTTTGCATCGGAGCTCAAGATTGAATCACCGCTGTCAGTGCGAGATGAAAGCTTGCTGTCATTGCAGAAGCACCGCTGTTTAAGGCTCCAACTGTTTCCATTTATAAACGTTTTAAATGAATAAAACCGTTTTTATTTTCATTTAATTTAGAGGAGCCTCTAAACAATAAACAAACGGTTTATAAACGGTTTAAACAGTTATTTTTCCCAGGCTGTTCTCAGCGGAGTGTTGAGAGGTTGAACTCGCCGGAACAGGTTGGTAGGCAACCCCCTACACATTGCATATTGGGGCCCAGGTCACGGCACCTTCTACCACACTATGTGCCAGTGCGCCAGCCCGTCGTATCAGTGGCACTTCTCGGCCGGCAGTTCCCTGCCAGGCACCTAACTGAATGTGAGCTGTTTGTTGGTTTCTCCCTCACTATGACCAGCCCTGTCGGCCTCAGATTGACACCCCAACAAGAGAGAATATGCGTGTTAATTTTGAGCATTAGGTTCAACCGTGGGAGGGTCCTTTACTTGCCCTGATTATACTGTATGTAAGGCAAACCACCCCTCTTCAGGCAGTCTGCGGGTTCATAAAGGCGATGAAGGTACCCCACACGACAGAATGTATCAAGGCCGGATATTCTGTGTCTTGATTCCTTCCCCGCTGTGTCAATATACTCACAGATTGGTGGCCCCAGAAAAAAAACCATTTATAAACGGTTTAAATGGTTTAATAAATGTTTACTTACCGTTTCCGTTTAATTTAGGCTCCAGTCTAAACGAAAACTAAAAGTTTGGCACCCGCGTAGCTGCACCCGAACACTGCGGCGACCACGCAACACCTTCAAGTCCTCATGCTGAGCACTGTAGCTACTATCCTCCAGCTCATCGTCATGGAGCTGCAAAATCGACTGATTTGCATTTCGAGCGGTACTACAGCTCATTTGGGAGCCCGATAAGGAAGCATCCGCTGCCAGCTGGCTGTCATCGTCCATGCGCCACATCAATCTAAGTTCGATGTTCCCGTAAGTACTGCACGCGAAGAATGCGGCTAACCACTTCCGCCGAACTTGCCGTCACAGCCTTGTGTCTGATTTAAAGCGCATCGTGCTCTGTGCATGTTTCTCCGATCTCTCCTCTGATCCCTGTCTTTTAGTGATTAGTTCTTTCCCTTCCACCTCCAAGTGCACCGCAGCAACGTATCCTCCTCATGTTTTATATCCTCCTCCTGCTTTATATCCTCCTCCTGCTTCCTTTGGTCAGTTCTGTCTCCTAGGTACTTTGACACCGGCTGATATGGTGTTCTCCCTCATACATAAGATCTATGTGGCTCGCTTCCAACCTAAACCCCATGTCCAAGGTGCGAGAGAATTTGATTAGGATACTAACATCAGTATTTATTATATTCAGGAGGCACCGGAGGTGCTGGTGGGCAGGGTAGTAAATAGGGTGGTGATGGAGGTCCTGGGGAGGCTCCCATTGTGAATTTTGGATCTGGAACCATTGTGATAAATCATGGCAAGAAGGGAGAAGGAATGGATGCTTTACGCCTAGCCTGTTAAGGTGGTGGGTGATTAACTTAGACTTAAGGATCCCACAACTAAACCGACCCAGGTTCTATTAGATAGACGAGGATTCGGATGGTTAAGGGCAAAGCTAGTTGCCCTGCCATCCGCATCACTCAAAACTATATACTACATGATGCGATCTACTGATTGTAAAGAAGTGGGGATGCGGGAATGTGTATGATGTCAACTGGCACACGCCTCCCCTACTATGATTTTCCTTTTTAGGCATATCTCATCAGCACGTGCGAGTCAAGCTGGGCCAAACACACGAAGGCGCATCAACAAGCTTCCTCTCCATGGACATCGACGCTGAGCATCCACCTATGGAGGCTCCAACTACAAAAAAATGCTCAAAGCCATGGTGCAAAACTTTATTGCCTATTGACGAGAAGAAAAAGGCCTGCGCTAAATGCCGTGAGCTTGACAGCAAGAACCAGCGTGCTCGGAAGGAGAGAGTCAAAGCGGCGGACACAACTACCACGACTCTCGGCTCACGTAAACGAAGGAGAGGGTCGCTCGACAGCGCCGATGACAGGCCGCCCACCCGACCCCGAACAGACGAATACATGGACGTCGACACTGATGCAGGCGAGGAGAACAGCGCAGTCCCGGAATGCGGTGAAGATGGGCAATGTGATAAGGAAACAGAGGACAAGGTAAGCATTAAACTATACTCGTTGAATGATTGTTGACCCGAGTAGGGTATCGAAATATTCTCCGACGCAGAGTCCTTCTTTGATGCCTTGCGAGCGGATTTCAAAAGTGGAGATGCTGTCAATTTCCGCGCATCCTACCCCATCTCTGCAGACCCTCTCGTGAGCCCGAAGGAGCGCGTCCAGATGGTAGCTGCAGAAATTTGGAACGTTAGCAGCTATCGTTTTACGTGCGTGGGATTGAGTATCATTGACGTCGAAGATGCTTACCGTTTATAGTGTCAGGGATAATAAGGAGCTTGCTAGTGGCCACCGTACGCGGTACTGGTGTAGTCAGGATGAGGCACGAAAGAAAAAAACGAAGGCTTCACAAGACCCGCAAATTAAGAATCGCGACACTGTCGGGATGAAACGGTATCCCTGCGGAAGCAAGCTAGTCATCAGCTGCCGGACCTCGAGAGGCGACGCAGATGAACTGACCGTGACCGTGGACCTCAAGCACGCTGCGGAGCACGTCAGTTATACAGATGTGGTGATGCCGCAAGGGGCGCTTGACATGGTCCGGGAGCATGTGGAGTGGCTCACACCTGTCGCGATGGTCGGGAAGGTTCAGGCGGAATACCCCACCGTCACTGCCGCGCAAATCCATCGTGCCTGGATGGAGATGAGCGAGGCCTTCTGGCGTCGCGACAACCTCCAGCTCCCATCAGCGGCAAAATTGCTGGATGAGCACGGTGACGACGTCGATGTCTTCACGCCCACGGATGTGCCAGAGGGCGTGGAGATGCTCTGTTGGGGGATGAAGAAGATCGCGGGTCCGCTCAAGGGAAAGATTATCGAAGTAGGCGTCGACGCGACATGTGGGTCTGAAAGTCTATAAAAGGAAAATCAGTCTAATGCATTCACCAGATAACACGAATTCGAAGCACCTTGAGCTGTACAGCATCATGGGCGAGTACGACAATGCGGGGTTCCCAGTATCATACCTCCTACTGTCCACGGCGTCGTCAATTGATCAGGGGAAACGGAGGAAAGCACTCACTGCTTGGGCGAAGTGTGTCCGTGACACTTACGGGATTCACGCGCGATTTACCCACGTCGACAAGGACATGGCGGAGATCGGGATGCTGAAAGACGTCTGGAATGCGAAGATCAGTCTCTGCTGGTGGCATTTGCGGCGGGCGGTACGCACACGGCTTGCGACGGCCAAGCTCGCCACGACACCCTACGATCCGGGGCGAGCTAATGCCGAGTTTTCTTTCATCGATGTCGCATTCATCCCCGTCGCTCAAGCCGACGGCGGAGAGTACGAGGGCGGCATACCCGACAGCGTTACTCCCGTCGTCCCTGCATTGCAACAGCTGCGGACCATGACACTCGACAACGGCCTTCGCATCACCCTACCCGCGCGCGACCCCCTTGCCGCCACCACTAACATCGCAGTTCCCGCGGTGCTCCACAGGCGCGAGGGCGGGGAGGGACATCCGGCAGTGCGCGCTGAAACCATGTGAGCTGCTGAGGATCCTCGCGGGGAAGCACCAGGGCTGACCAGGGGGAAGGCGCAGGTTTCTGGGAGAAAGGTCACCGTGGAGAAGGAGAACGACGGGGCCGGGGCTCCCGCTGGTGTCCAGACGAGGTTTGGGCGGGTTACGAAGCCTACCCAAAACGTCGACGCAGCTGATCCCGAGGTCCTCGCGCACGCGATGAGGGCTCGGACAACGGCGTCCTCTGCACCGAAGCCTAAGCACCCAGCTCCCAAAACGGCGAAGGCAGCGCGAGACGTTGCCGACGCTGACACTAAGTCTAGCGATGATGAGACGGAAGATGAGCAGCCACAGAAAACGGGACGCACCTTCTGCCCTGCGAGATTTCGGGAACCTATCGTCGACATGATGGAGAAGCATTATTGTGCCCATCCGTTGCTTCCAGGATTCGCGCCGCCAAATCCTGAAGGTATCAAGCGTTGGGCTGTCCAGCAGATGTATAAGTTCTGTGTCGAGCACGGACTGCGAGCGGTGTGGGCATACCTGTGGGAGAACTGGTACAGGAAGTCGCGGTGGGAGCTGTGGGCTCGGTCGGTACATCCAGAGATCCCGGTACTCAAGACGACAATGATTCTGGAGAGCCAGTAAGTTGCTGTAGTGTTTTGATGTGGCATATACTCACCTATCGTAGCTGGCGTCGCATCAAGCAAGACTTCCTTCACCATTTCCACATGCCCCGCTGCGATCTATTGGTCTGGATCCTCGTCACCAAATTAGCTCCTGCGTATTATCGGAAACTCGACCGCCTACTCACCGATACTGGGCGTTATCGTGAGCTACCGTCTTGGCGTAAGGACTTTAAGCGCGCATGGAGGGAGAAAGAAAAGGCGCCTATAACGCTTCCAGTTAATCCTGCGTACAAGACGGACGTCAAGAAATGGACATGTACCTGTCGATCGTTGGCACCGAGTCAATTCCTCCTTTGCAAGCACCTCGTGCAAGGGGTCCACCCCGTCCCTCCCCAATTCTTCTTGGAGGTTAAGCGGCAACGGACAGCGCCCTTTTGGGTCCATCGCACACTGCGGCCGCTTTCAGATAGCGCCGACACAGCCAACTCGGAAGAAGACACACCGGAGATGGATGTTGTCCCTCTTGCCCGCGACACGGTGGTTGAGTCTGACGACGACGACGACTTGGTGGATACGCAGATTGCGAACGCGAAGCAGGCGACGTTCCTCGAGGCGATGGACGAGAACATTGATCTGATCATCGAGTTTGCGCGAGGGCTCAAGCACCAGAAGCAATTCCGGGATCAGAGGATGCTGCAGGCATTGGAACGTGAGGGCGCTTCATTCTTGCGGTTGGCGAGGGCGTGTCTTGGGAAAGAGAAGAGGTTGAGGTCGCTCCGAGGACAAGCACCGTCGACGTGGGATCCATCAACAGGAAGCGCGATGTTCTATCGGGCCAGGCCTGCACGACGTGATGAGAACACGTAAAATGGGTTTTCGGGCAACAGGGAGCGACGCGTTAGAGGAGGAGAGATTTATTACTTGTAGACGACTTGTGGACTTGGTACAATACGCAGCGGTAGTGTTATCTTATCTATACGTAAGTACCTTCCCCAAAAGGAAATCATAGTGGGGGAGGGCTAGGGGGGTTATGATGTCGAGTGGACCGGTTCCCCGGTCCGCGCGGTCTCTTTACACCCTCCCCCACAGGACAAATTTATGAGTCCGAAAATTAGTAAAAGGAATGTGGAAGCACATGGGGAAGTCCAAATAGTTTTATTGGTATGTAACCGCCGAGGGCATGGGTGGGCTCAGTGTGACACTACCGCTCCATGGCCGTCAACGTTACTCCATCTGCACCTCGGGGGCGTGCTGGGAGCCCTGCAGTCCAGCTGCCGCCGTCGCAGGTCGTTGAGGGAACGTGGTTTGCGTCCCAGTGCGGGGTGCGCCGAAGTCGATTCCCGCCCAGTGGTCTTCGGGGCGCAGCACCATGTTCTGAACATCCGTCATGGCGTTCGGCCACTCCGTGTCGAACACCAACGTGGTAATGTCTGCGACGCCCGCGATGTGGTTGCGACGTGCGCGGGCAAACGACTCCAGTGACGATAGTGCCGTCGACCTGGCGTCGATTCCATGTTGGATAAGCCACACAATGATCTGGGAGAAGGTGATATTCGACGCGTCGAAAGGGAAGTGTTCCAGAGGCAGGGTGTTGTGGATGTATCCACCGACGGCAGCGTAGTGGTCGAACGTCCCATGTACGGATAGTACGTAAACCATCTTGCGCATGAAGTTGGCCCGGTGGATCGAGGAATGGTCTTCGTCGCGTAGTGGCGCTAGGGCGTTCATGGTGAACCACGCCCCTACATCCACCGGCCAGGGCGAGGCGTTCTCGGTCTCGGGGAGCGCCGTGTATGATGCGCACATCCCACGCGGCCAATATAGCATCCGTATCTTTGTATACCAGCGTACAGCGTGTTCGATTGACGCTACCGTGCCTTTCTGTGCTGTATCTCCCGCGGTAGGGTCCTCCTTTAGGTACACGTTGGTGGTGTCCTCCGCGGCGCGGCGTGCGGATCCGAGGTATACTGGGCGCGCCGTTCGTACCGGGGTGGCAGCCTTCATGACTACGTCGGTGTCAACGGTTTGAGGAGCCGTCCATGTAGACGCTCCCGCGTTCGTTGTCTTTCCGTGCGCTGTACGGACACCATGCGTAACGGACTTGTATACCGCCATCGCCTGGTTCTGGTACTGAAGTAGCGCCACTTCGCCGATGCTGTGTCCCAGCGTTGGGTTGGTGCCGAGCATGGTGACCGTCGCCCTGAGGAATTCCCTGGCGAACTTGTCGCCGCGGTGTACCCAACGTACCACGTTGACGGCTTGCTTGAACGTGAGCGCGGGTTTGGCGAGCACCCATGTTCCCGCGGTAGCTGTGGTGAGAGTAATGGTGACTCTGCCTAATTTGCGGCCCGACGCCTCCTCAGTGATTGCCTTCTTGCGGCGTTCCTCCTCGTTTTCTGCGTAGTTCACGGGTCTGACCATGCCGGGGTCCAGCCCGTGGATCGCGTCGTCCTTGATGGCTTCGTCATGAGGAAATATAGGATGGCCGCCCACATTGTGGTGCGCCATCCTAATGTCTGGAGGAAATATCGAACACCTCCAGAGAGCAGGCCGAGACTCGGGGGCAGGGCGATGGCGCCCACGTCCCCTGTCGTCGCGCTGCTCCCTGTGCCCCCTACTGGTGCCGTCTGAGTGGGACCAGTAAGGCGCTGGGCGCGGTGGGGAATATTCGCGGTATTGTGGGTCGTGGCCGTCACCCCGGGCATAGCCCGAGCTGGCGCCGTGGCGTCCGTACCGGTGGTGGTCGTCGTCAAACGTATCGTGGCTGCGGCCCGAGCTGGAGGCGCTGTCGTAAGGTCGAGGAGAGCGGCCTCTCTGCTTGTACGGGCGGTATTCGTCGTCGTTGCGGTGGCTGTTGTCGAGTAGAATTCTGTCGGCAACCGCACGTCCAGCCTTGCGGATAACACTAGGGACGATATTGTTGTTGTACGCCATTTTGAAGGGTGGGGGGATAGTGAGCAATGGGGGCAGCCGGTCATATTGCTTGGTATATAAGGGAAAGAAAAGCAGTAAATGAGTGGCACGCCAATTCGTTCCGAGAATTCCGAAATTCATCAGCTGATGGTGATAGCGGTGGCGATCCCGGCAGTTTACGCCACGCGTGGGAGTTCTTCCCACGTTGACACCCCCATTGCCTCAAAATACTGATCCAGGGCGATGCACTCATTCAGGTTTTTCAGCGGTTCCCAAGTAAAGTCGCCTGCGGTCCACTTGACGTGGAACTTCACGGTACGTTTCCCTGTCCATCGGTGCTCCAGTATTTCTTCCACGACCCATTCTTGATCGTCCGGCATACCGAAGTCGTAGAATCGGCTAGCTTCCCGACTCGGAAAGATCGACTCGTCATTTGGTTCGTATTCACGGAGTAGGGAGGCGTGGAAAGTGGGATGGTTACGCCGACGACGCAGATCCTCTGATAGGGCTAGCGTGTATGTGGAGGTTTCCGGGTGGCTTGCCGTTATCTCGAAGGGTCCAATAAATCGGGGAGCCAGACGTTGTGCGCGGCCTTTGGGTAGCTTAAGGTTCTTGGTTGATAAGTAAACCTTGTCGCCAATGTCGTATGGGATCTCCTCACTCCGTCCTTTATTTGATTGGACGGTCGCGCGGATTCGAGAATCGATAATGTTGTCGTGCGCTATGACAATATTGGCAAGTGCGCGGTTAACGAATTCCTTGACGCCGGGAAGCTCGGTCGGCGCGTCCAACACGTTGGTTAGCCGGGGAACGTATCCATAGTTAAGTTCAAAAGGGGTGAATCCGGTTGAAGCACTGATGCTAGAGTTAATGGCAAACTCGGTCATCGGGATGTGGTAGACCCAGTCGCGTTGGGTGGGGTCCACAGTAGCGCGCAAAATCTGGGCCACATTCCGTATCGCCTGCTCAGAGGCCCCGTCGGTCTGGGGATGAAATGAAGTTGACCTCAGTAGCTTTGAACCCATGAGTCGATGAAGTTCCCGCCAAAACTTGGATGTGAACTTGGAGTCTCGGTCGGGGACAATGGAGGTGGGCATCCCGTGCAGTCGCACCACGTCGCGGAGATATATCCACGCGACGTCTGAGCTGCTGTCGGTGACTTTCATGGGGCTTAACGCGACCATGCTGGTGAGGCGACGGATGACCAGAAGCAGGTAGTTGTACCCGAGACATGAGGGAAATGGTCCTACGAAATCCATGCCTATAGAGTCCCAAGGGTGACGGGGTATAGGCATTGGATGAAGGAGGCCGGTTGGGAGTTGGGTGCGTGGCTTGTTCATGTGGCAGTTGGCGCAGGAGCGGCAGAATTTGTCGATGGCGGTGCCCATTTTGGGCCACCAGTACCATCGACGTATGTACTCGGACGTCCTGAGCTCTCCGTAGTGACCCAATGTACTATGTGATTGATCCAGTATCACCTCGGTGAGTAGGCGGCGGCTGTTGGATCGAGGGGTCCTAGGGATGCACAGTACCCTTTCACCAAGGGGGTTCTTGCTGTAAAGCAGGCCATCGTTGTGAGTGAACAGTGGGAATTGACCGGGTTTCGCTATAACGTGTTTGAGGACATCGTCTTGCGCGTACCCCGCATGGACATCGTTGAGGAATTCACTGTCGCCTTCGAAGGTAACGTCGAGGGGGGGGTCACTGCGCAAGGACTCCTCGAGGGTGATAGCAGGTTCGCCGAGTCCGCAGTCTGCCATCTTCTCAGCGTGGCGTTCCAACTCTTGGGCCTCGATGATTCGGTCCTGGAGTGGTTCTCGGATGCGCCTTGCACGGAGTTGCGCTGATTCTGATCCCAACTCCTCGACCCTTAATGGGCTCAGATCCTCCAGGTCGGGGTCGAGCCGGACGTCAGCGTTGACGTAGTGCTCGGGCAGGTACTCGTCCGCGGGCTCGTCGTTCTCGAACAGGCGGGAGAGGCAGTCGGCAACCTTATTTTGAGCGCCCTCAACGTGAACAATGTTGAAGTCAAACCTAGATAGATATTCGTCCCAGCGAACGAGGCGCCCGTTGCCGCCAGAACGCACAGCGGTCTTTACGCTTGTGAGAGCCTTATGGTCTGTAGCGATTGTGAACTTGCGCCCCAGTAGTTTATCTTCCCATTTCATGAGGCACTCAATGATCGCTAGAGCCTCTTGTTCGCAGGTCTTGTACGACCGCTGAGCGGGAGTGAACTTCTTGGACATGAATCCGGCGGGGCGACACGTCTTCCAGTCGTCCCCTTGCCCATAGAGCGCGCCAACACCAACAACTGACACATCACAAACGATCCAGATGCGCTCGGGCCGAGAGGGGTCAATTGGGCGGAGTATCGGGGTCTTGCGGACTATCGCCTTGATGCATTCCAGGCAGAGTTGATGGAAGGGACGCCAGACAAAGGGCTGCCCTCCGCGGCAGATGCCTTCCAAAGGGGAGGTGTAATGAGCCACGTCAGGAAGAAAGTGCGCGAGGTACTGGATCAGTCCTAGTAGGCGTTGTACCTCGTTGTGAGAACGAGGGCTGCGCCACTCGAGGACCCGGGTTAACTTGTCGTCGTCAGCATGCAAGCCGCAGTGATCGATCCGGTGCCCGAGACAGTCCATGTCTTCCGAGTAAATATTGCACTTCTTCTTGCTTAGGTACAGTTTTTAAATTGTATACGGCGGCCTCATCAATCCACTTGATCTGGTGGTTAATCTCGCGGAACGGAGGGAGCTCCAGAGGTATAGGCCCCATCAGGTCGGCGCAGGATTCATACCAGCGAGCCCTCAAGGCGGGTATTTGGGCGTCGGTGGTCAGTGGGTCACGGTCGTCGGCCCTCATGCTGTACATCTGCAATATTTCCACTGCTCCGTCTACAGCAATCTCGTTGATGCCAAACTGGGCGACATCGCCAAGCCAGTGGAAGCGATGAGAGGACGAGTGGGTAGTTACCACGTCGCGGACTCGCAGGCCGGGCAGAGAATCTCCTTTGAAGATTAGTCATTCTCGTCGCGAGTGGCGGATACGCAGGTGAATGGGGGGGGTGAAGACTTCAGCGGGGTCGCTGAGCACCTCGTGGTCAATGGGATCAGGGAAGGGGTCGCTCAGCGACTCGGAGTCCCAGTCGTCTAGCGACTCGGGGTCCCAATCATCTTCTAACTCAGGTAGTTCGTTGATGGAATCGAGATCCTGGGACCAGGTGTACGCCTGGTACTCGTCCTCAGACATAAGTAGGAAAGGGCAATCAGACGGGAGGCAAGGGAGACATAGGTCATCGATTTCGGGCGAAGCTTCGATGGCAATAAAATTAGGGTATTGAGATTCTGGAAGATGGACAAAGAGCGCGCTCAGCGCAGTGGGTATATTAGGGCCGGGGCCGGGCTCAGCCTGGTCAGGGCTGCACGGTTGGAGTCAGTCGGTAGAGGTAGTGCTACGGGGAGCCTTGTCGGTTTGCTGAGCGACAAGGAGTGCAGCCTCTTCCATCGACGATAGCGCTTTGACGACCCTATCATTGGGGAATCGAATCTCCCTCTTGCCAAAATCGAGGATGATACCGTGCTTATTCATAAATGATGTTCCAATTCTCCCGTCGTACCGATCCAGGTTCGCAATATCGAAGTAGACGTGGCCGAGGATTCCGCCGAAGTTTACAGGAGGGCGCGTGCCGTAGCTTATCTTCGATTTGCTGCCGACGCACCCGAGCTGAAGAGTGATTTGCTCTTGCAGCAGTATGCTCTTGCATCCAGTGGCCTTCGCGTATTTCGGGGTAAGTGAGTCGATATTGCTTCCCGAGTCAAAGAGAATGTATGCCTTGGTCCCGGCAATTTCTACTTGAGCTGATAGGCAAGCGAGGTCCTTGCGAAGTCAAGTAGGGGGGTCAGTCTCGTAGATTTCCTTGCGGTTGACGTTCGACAGTAGCTCCACTCGCTGCGATAGGAACTGCACGCGGTACCCAGGGTAAGCCTCCTCCAGATCATCCTCGGGGTCGAGGGACACCAGCCGTTCGTGAAACGCGTCACCCGGTAGTAGCCTAGGTGAGGTGTCGGGGAATCCCCGTCTGTCCCAAGTAGGACCTGATTGCACCCCGAAGTCCGTGTGCTCTGAGGCACCATTCGGGGAAGCGCAAAGTTCCTCCATCCGCTGTTCGATGGCCTCGCACATTGCAGCATCGTGTTCCGCTCGGAATTCCGGGTTGAGGAAGTGGTGATCGGGTAATGGCTGGTTGCGCACGTATATGTTGCCATTTCGGTCCACAAACGTTAGGAATTGCTCTGCGGTGTCGGGGGCGACCATGACTACAGAGCGAAGTATGCAGTCGTCCTCGGGCCTGGGTTCCAGGGGAGCTCGAGAGTGGTCGACTATTTCATAGGTCCCCGTAGCTGTGGCCTCGTCGACGTGTGAAGGGAAATTAGAGCCGATTAAGTCCGTCGGCTCCGATGCCAAGTCATTGATGATTCGGGCCGGCGGTCCGGAATGCATCTCGTTCCATAGCGCCTCTCCATTCGCGATTTCAGCCGCCCAGTTCAGGTCCCCACTTAGCGCGAATCGGGAGCCCTGTGCTGACTCGTGGGGGCGACTTCCGGGGAATGGTCTTCGGTACTCGATTCTCGCAGCCGCCTCACGATCCAGCGCGGCATTCATTCGGGCGAATGTTTCTTCCCTCCCACGGTCGTCGAAGAACGAGAAAGCGTTGGGAGTCCCATTGGCAAATCCAGCTAGCGAACCAGTGTCCTCTGGATTCTGGGCTTCCTCGGGTTCACTTGGGTTGTCCACTAATTCAGGCATGTCATCCCAATCTCCATCATCAGGATGGACGTGCATTGCGGCAAGTCGTGGGTTCCTAGCGGGTATGTTGGCTATCCCAGATTCGACGGCCTTCCATAGCTCATCGTCGCTATTCGTAGAGGTGGGTGCCTCAGCACGGCCCATGATGGCTGCCAGTTCTGCTGGTTCGGGGGTACCAGGGTAACTAGGAGGAGGTGTGCCCTTCTCGGGAGGCGGGCTCGGGCTGGGCGACAGAGGTGTGTTGCTATCAGATTCGGAAGAATACTCTTCTGAGTCGGATATGTTGACCACAGGTAGCTCGTATGGGTTGATGACTGGTCCTTCCAGTAGGGGGGCAAGCATAGGGCGGACGGAGTGCTCATACCGCAACTTGAGCATGAATTCGCTCCGGCTTCCCAAGCGGTCGTTGGCGCGGCGAATGGCGCGGTCCGTGTACTCAATGGTGCTTTCTGCCATGTGGTGCGCAGCGTCCAATACTCTGTGAGTGGCGACGTGGGAGCCGCGAGGTCGTGATGACTGAGAGTTAATTTCGGACAGAGCCCGGCGCACTCGAGTATTGAGTTCTATCATGTTTATTCTCAATACTCGGAGTAGGTCAGTGGCTAGCTTCTCCTCGGTCATTAAAGCACTTAGTTGGTCCACGGTCATCAGCGCCAGTTCGTCCCGGTGGTAGTCTCGTCGCAGTGCAAGAGGGCCATAATCCGTGGCTAGTCACACGTCGCGGAGGTGTTCGGCCAGCTGGGGGTGAAGAAGTGCATCCCACTGGTCGGCCACTGTTCTTGGCCATGTGCCTTCGCCGTGCTGTTGCTCGAATTTGATGGCGAGGGGGGCACACTGCTCGACCGGGTCGTCGCGGTAATAGTGCTCCGCCCTGAGTTCCGAGGTGACCCTCTCTACCTCGTCTTCCCTAAGTGGGCGCATGGACCGACGGGACCGATTGAGATTGATCAAGGCTATGTCGTCCGCGACACGGATACTGAACCCGCGCATTGGGTGTATGGATCGCGGCAGGTCTTGCATGAGGGCAACAGCGTTCTCAGTGACTGGGTCGTCATCGTTATCCCAGGTAGGGAACGCTTCTTGGAACCTCATGGAGAAGTATTGAAACTGTATATTCCCCAGGCGGACTTCCTCGCCGATTTGAGTCTCGGTCAGTTCCTGGAGGTCGGCCCCAGTCTCCTCGAGTGACTCAGGGTCACTCTCGAATTGGGACCCCCCCCACGAGTCATGGAGGACCTCAGTCTCCATGGCCTGGGCGAGTTCGTCGTCGTTGGCCTTATAGCTGTCCAACACGCGCTGAGCTCCGACTCGGGGTCTTTCCTTGAAGGTGGGTTGCTCGTTGTATTTGGTGCAGACGGGGTCGCTAGCTATATGTCCTAGAATCCCGCACTTGAAGCAGGTCTTCTCACAGTGGCTAGGGTTGGGTGCACAACCGGTAGGGCCTTTCCCTGGGGCGCCCAAAGCGGGTTGGGGCGTCGCGCGCTTGGGCTCGGGGTTTGGTCCGGCTTTGTGTGGCGCGGGAGTGGGGTTGGTCGAGCGGGTAGGCTCATTCCTTCCCGTGTGAACTTCCGCACGCAAGCGCCCGCTGCCTCGGGCGTTCTTGCCGGCGTCCCACAGCTGGTTCGACCGCATACACATCTGGGATATGGACGAGTACGCCGCGGACACGCCCCGAAGCGCAGCCAGGTCATCGTGAAGCCAGGCCGGAATGAGTTTCATGAACCGTTGCCGGATTATCAGTTCAGGCATGGGCTCGCGCATGCGCTTGGACGCCGTCTCGAGCTCATCCATGAGTTTAAGAAGCCCATCCTGGTGATTGTACTTAATCTGGTCGAAGTCGCGCAGCGCATGGTGAACTGTGGCGGTGGTGATGAAGCGGTGGTGTAACCCGCATAAGACACTCGCGAAATCCAAGGGAGGTTCAAACTTCTCAACAAAGTCGATGTACCATTCTAATGCTACGCCGTCCAACAGGTTTTTCAGTACGGATACGCGAAAACTGTCCGTGTCCGGGTCCGAGCCTCCGTACATCATGGTACGCATCCATCCGACCAATGTCTCTATCCATCTGATATAGGCAGGATGGTCGCCCGCGCCGGAGAACTTGGGTGGCGTGTCCAATTTGGGGGACCGGATGCGAGGGGGCAGGTTAAGTACTTCACCTAATGCCCTATCAACTATATCAATGATTTGTTCGTCGGTTTCGCGGCGGAACGTCTCGAATATGTCACCTGGTTCTTCGGAGTCGTCTGCGGCAGTCAAGTACCCGGTGTGGCTAAGACTGTTGCCGCCAGAAGATATTCCCTTGCTCATTGAGTATGGCTTGACGGGAGGTCAGCGGCGAAGAGCAGAGGATATACTCCCTGCATCTTCGAATCGCGCCTGGGGTCGAGGACCAGCGGGACGGTCTGAGTGGACGGGGTCCGTGGGTGGAATAGAGGGAGCAAATGCAGCGGCGGTTTGTTCGGCGCGATTGAGGGTGGATTCGGTGCGACGGCCGAATTCTTCTAGTGATTCCCCTTGGCGCCGAGGTGCGAGTGCGGCGTTGGCAGCAGTATTGAGGTCGGCGTCGACTTGGTGGACAGTCGGCGGCACAAAAGAAGGTACCGAGGGCTTCTTTAGTTTCTGAGCCCTAGCCTGCGCCGCTGCGGACAAGATTTGGCCGAGTAGCGCCTCGGATACCCCCAAGTCCCGAAGGGCCTTGACATTTGCCGAGACACAGTTGTTGAGTATGACGTGGTGGTCCCGGAGTACTTCGTGGAGGCGGGTGAATCAATCAGCTACCTCGTCGCGGAACCGTAGTAGGGCCTCGTGGTTGGCGGCCGATTCTTGCTGGTTATCATTAACCATGGCCGTAGTGGATAGGAGCTGGTCGCGTCCAGTAACTAGGGTTGAGGGAAGCGACTTGGTCGGTCGTTAGTGTTCCATTCCCCAAGTCGTGGATGAGGGCGCGGATGTTGTCGTCCAATGGACGTCCAGCTTGAGTGCTTGCGTCGTCGGACGCGCGGGTGGCCTCGAGGTCCGATACGTCAGAGGGGGTGTCGCCGTTGGTGGTATGGGGTTGCTCGGCCCTAAGGCGCGACAATTCCTCGGGGAGCGGGATCGTCTCGTCGTCGATAACTTAGATGCGCATCCCAGTGTCGGTCTGCACGAGGAAGTAGTTCCCTTCGCCGTCTCTCACCACATGGGCAGTGAGCATGGGCGGGAAGGGAGAAGACGTTCCGGGAGCTGGGGATCCAGTCGGTACGGGAGACTGGCCACTGGGGACCAGGGTCCCTCTCCTGTGGTCGGTGGATGTAGAATGAGCAGGCGAGGCCCTCGCAGAGGGCCTCTGAGCGTCGTCGTCGGCGTGAGTCATTACTGACACGAAGGCGGTGCTGGCGACGGCAGAGTTAGCTGGGAGGTGCGGGGGCACTGCTCGCCAACTGTCACTCCTGTCGGCCGGTGAGTCGGTATCTTGAATATTCGACATGGCGGTGGGCGGAGTGAGTTTTATTCAGTTATTGATCGATAGTAGAGTGTTTTGGTGTCCAAATAGTAGAGTTGCTTCCGGGGAAGCCGATGGGGTTTAAAAAAGTCTTAAGGTGGTGGGTGATTAACTTAGACTTAAGGATCCCACAACTAAACCGACCCAGGTTCTATTAGATAGACGAGGATTCGGATGGTTAAGGGCAAAGCTAGTTGCCCTGCCATCCGCATCACTCAAAACTATATACTACATGATGCGATCTACTGATTGTAAAGAAGTGGGGATGCGGGAATGTGTATGATGTCGAGTGGACCGGTTCCCCGGTCCGCGCGGTCTCTTTACATAGCCTTCCTTGACTGGTTTTCACCTCTCAATTTCTTTTGACGGCATGCAGATATTGCACAGATGCGGACAACGGGAACTGGTGCATGGCTGCTTAAACATCCTCTGTTCAAACAATGGGAATCTGGTTCTGAAAGTACCCTTTGGTGCCATGGAATTCGTGTGTAATTCATCACCTTTATATACTGCCCAAGCTGACCAGGCTTAAATTCCCAGCCGGTGCTGGGAAAACAGTCCTTGTGTGCGTCCATGCTCCACATGAAGTGGCCACCACTGATGATGAAAATCCTAGATCAATGGTTGTAGATCATCTCAGTGCTGCATTTGAAAACGACAAGAATATTGGTCTAGCTTGCATTTATTTAAACTACAAGGAAGTCCACAGCCAAACACCATCCAGGCTTCTTGCAGGTCTCTGGAGACAGCTTGTACTTGACAGGAAAATAGGTTCCATTGCAGAGAATTTATACCAGCAGCACCGAGCGAAGGGCACTGCACCATCCCTGGAAGAAGTCATCACCGTACTCAAGTCTAGCATCACGGAGTTGTCAAAGGTCTTCATTATTGTTGATGCCATGGATGAATATCCCGAGCTTCAACGGGAAATTCTACTCCAACAACTAGCAGCAATGGGTAGCAATGTGAACTTGATGATCACTTCACGGCCAAATATTTCTCCAGAGCCCTCCTCCTTGCCCCATCTTGAAACACTAGATATTCGGGCAGCACAAAAGGATATTCAAGCATACATCAATGCACAGATCAAGTTGTCTCCACGCCTGTTCAAGCACATTCAGAAGAAACCTGTGTTACGAGAGCAAATCCATGCAAAGATCACTGATACTGTGGCTGGAATGTAAGTTGCAATCATTGATTACTTTGAAGTGGCTGACACACATTACCAGGTTCCTACTTGCTAGACTCCACATTGAATCCCTCCGCGAAGAGGCCACCATAAAGGCAGTTCAAGAGGCTCTCGAACATCTACCAGAGGGCTTGAATGCAACCTATGAGAGTGCAATGAAGCGAATTGAAGACCAGAGGGACAAAAACAAACAGATTGCCTACTCAACTCTTACTTGGGTTGCAAATGCTCAGAGACCATTAACAGTACAAGTTGCTCTTGCTGTTGAGCCAGGCATGAAAAAGCTGAATGAGGAAGAGGATCTTATGGACATTGATATTATTCTCTCTGTCTGCGCTGGGCTTGTCATTGTGGACAAGGAGTCATCTGTGGTGCGACTTGTTCACTACACCACACAGGGATATATGGACAGCATTCACGCCTGGCTATTCCCAGATGCACAAATAGAGATAACACGCACTCTGCTCATATTCCTTGCCTTTGATGGATATCCAGATTCATCCTGAATGTCTGGGAATCTACCTCCTCTGGTCAAGTATTCACAGTATTGCCTTGCACATGCTGCTGGACAGCCTGAAGTTCAACTCAGGGAAAGTCTTCTGAGGTTTTTGGGGCAGGCTTTTCAATGGAAAAAAACAATGAATCAAACTCAAGTCCCCTGGTTCTGGAACTGGAACTCTCTGCCATGGAATTATGCAGACTGGCCATCACAGGCCTCTGCACTATGGATTGCAGCAGCAACAAACCTTGTGGACAGTGCAAAGTCTTTGCTGGAGGGAGTAGCTTTGCCACAGTATTCAGCCAACCAAGCAATTGTTGTAGCATCATACTATGGCCATACAGAGATCGTCCACATCCTCCTTGACAAGGGTGCCGATGTCAATGCAGCAGGGGGAGTAGATGGGAGCTGCTTGCAGGCTGCTGCCGAAAGGGGCCACACAGAGATTGTCCACTTGCTGATGGAGTGGGATACCAGGGTCAGAGCACTAGTGGAAAATTAAGGATATAATCAGTAGTGAGTCTGACCGTAAATTCTGACATTGGCCCCTTATATACCCCTTTATTAGGTGTTAGGTATTTTCTGGGCAACTTTGACATACTTTGTTGGTGGATGTACTTTTAACAGTGGAAATTTAAGGTTAAGGGATGCCAAACAAAAGTCTAGTAATATGTCCCATACGACAGCCCCCCCTGTCGTAGATATCATCTACCCAGGTATTGGCCTTGCATGACTGAGGCCCCAGGTAGGGAGGGGGTGACATCGTGCTTTTTGAGGAGGAAAAGGAGAAAAGGAGAGTGATGTCATTGAAAAAAATGTTTTGATCGCTGTGAGCGGCGTTCGTCTGCGGTGATGGGATCAAAAGCGGTCAAAGCCCAAAATCTCAACCCACTTCGGGGGTTCGGAAATGCATTACCACCTGGATACGCAGGGTGAAAATATGAGGATGGTAGATTCCGAAAGCCTGGAAGTAGGGTATTCAGATGGTGTGCATATCTCAGGTTGAATTCAGGATTTTCGAGGAATGGCGGCAGGTCTGCTCTAAATTTCGACAACTTTGTATCGGACGGCATTCCCAAATAGGATATTTACCAATACTAAGCGGTTTGGGTTGAAAATCGGTGGAACATCCTTCCCGAGTACTAGAAACAGATTGGTCTACTCAGAATTTTTGAAAACGGACCGTAACTATGTTTTTTAGGCCAAAAACCAATGTTGTCGCCGAGTTCCATACCCTCGGCAGACGTTTGAACGTGCTCCCCCCACAGAGTTTATGGCGGAGGATTGAATGCCAATGGTATCTCGGGGTGTACACAGTCAAGGGGTCGTGGAAGTAGTCCTAAAAAATGTGCTTTTGACCGAAAAAAACGGGAGATTGGAAGGTAAGGCGCAGTGATACGCTGACTCGGGCCCTATGAGCGGAGCTGAACACCAAATGAACAACAACACTCGGCAAGCGAGAGTCTAGACGTGGGTGTGCGAGGTGGTTCAAATGTCCCAATACCAATCAGGTATGTGTGAGCGGACTAGACGGAGGCAACGGAGGACGAGCGTAGGCGATGGCGGCGACGGAGGCGATAACGACAGTGATCGAGGACGACGAAGGACACAAAAGGGACAGTGATCAGTGACGACGAGGGACTCAGAACGTGGGCAGATGAACTGCAGAGGGTGATATGCAAAGGGGCAAGTGAGAGATGTATTGGTGGGGTGCCGGTCTCTACAGTACAGTGTAAAGACTGGGGCTTTATATAGGAAAAGAGGGAGGCAGTGCTATGTACAAATAAGGAAATGGAAGACGTCATGGGTAAAGGTCCGTATGGATTGAATGCGGAATGCGGAGTTGTTCTCACGGGAAACGGAGGTGAAATCGGAATATGAAATTCCGCAAGTCGAAAGGGGATAGACCACAGCCTCTCTGTCAAGCGATACGGAGGCGGAGGTGTTTATAGTTGTATTCGGAGTCCGTGCGGAAAGGCGGTGTTGAGTTGCGGAGAGATTGATGAACCGTGGGAATGTCCGTTTAGTATGTCCGTTTGCGTGTGTACGCGCCCAGTGCGGGCTGGTGCGCATCCACTGTGGAAAATGAAGTGGGCGAATTTCACAGGGAAACACAGTGAATTTCGCATTTCACCCTGGTTTGGGGTGAACTCTAAAATTCACCACATGCTGCGAATATTTGGGTTCACTCAGTTTCTCAGTGAAAAAGAAAATTCACTACATGGTATGTGATTTCACTACTCCTCAATATCCTCAACATTGGGATCAGCAATAGCTATATATTGATTGAATACAAATCTGTGATCCTCCCGCTCTTCCCAGGGCTGTGGAGCAAGGTGGAGCCCCAACCCGTTGCCTCGAGCAAGGTACAAAACTCAGGTCATGACCTCCCAAGATTTTGCTACATTGTAAGATGTGTGCGAACCTTCAGTGTCACCGCACTTTGTTACCTGACATTACATACAGTCACGGCCAAAATATGGTCCCCATCCAAATCGGGTAATTCCCACCATTCTCATTTCTCTGTCAGCTCCCATAGCAAATAGTACTACTTTTAGGGCACGGTTTTGTTCTAGGGCTCTAGCAAAGGCATCCAGTAAATTTTCAGAGCATTTGAATCAGGGAAACAGCTTCAAATCGTGCTTGATGTGGGACATCAAAACATACCGAAATTAGTGCAGATTCCAAACAAAAAAACTCATGGGATACCATTTGGCCTTTCTTAAACATCTGACCATATTTGGCTCAAAATTAGTGCTAAAATAGCGTAGCCTAGGGTCAGAGAACCAGGTTTGATGGGAATTACCCGATTTGGGTGGGGACTATATTTTGGCCGTGACTGTACATATATACTTTACTGGATACATACACTGAACATTACCCCCCCTACATACAGATACATTATATTACTTTCAGTCACATAAAATAAAAATAAAAATTGTAGCCTTAGTAAAATAAATGAAGCCTGGGTGCACGCAAAATAACCTTAGGTGAAGCCTTTTTTTCGGCTCTAGGCCGACTAGATTCCCCTGGAAAGAGAATGAATTTCACTCTGAAATGGAGTGAAACAGTTAGGGTGAAAAGTTGCGTTTTGCACATGAAAATCTTCACTTGGTTTACGGGTGAAATTCCCCCGTTGACCGTGAAAATCACTTTGTTTTCCAGTGAAAACTGGGGCATTTTAGGGGTGAAATATTGGGTGAAATTCACCTTCTCCGTGCTGCACAGTGATCATCTCCTCCCAACTGAAAATCTGACTGTCCTCAGGCAGCCGCAATCGAATGATAGAATTTATTCCTCCCAACTGAGATTGAAACCGCGGGTTTTATGGTTCAATGTCATCGTCCTCGGGGTCCACGAGCGTGCTCTGCTCCATTTCGCGAAGGCGTTCGGTAGAGATGTCAAGGAGCTCATCTAGCGGGGGCAAGGGAATCCTCTGGCGGGCGAAATACGGAATGACTCGGAAGGCGGCAATTGGTCTGTGGAAAACAGATCTGTCGAGCTCGCACAAGATGTATGCGCCGCCAAGGTTGCGTGAGATGACGATGAGTGGGCCGAGGTACCGTTTGCGCATCTTCCTGCTAAGTGATTTCTCGATGGCTGTGTTCCGCATGAGAACCAAATCTCCGCGCTGGAAGTTATAATTGTGTAGTGTCGCGGCGTGGTCCTGCTCGAATTTAATCGCTGCTCGAAGTCTCGCCGCATAGACATTGGAGTGAAGGGGTGCTCTCGCCATTTTTGCAGTGCAATCGCACGCTGAGCGATTAAATCTTCGGTGCTCAGAACGGAATCAGGCGGAGGAAGCAGATACGTTGCTTCGGAAATGTCGAGCGGGATTAAAGGATGAGTTCCGGTCGCAGCAAAGTAAGGGGAGCATCCCATGCGTCTACGGATGGTGATGCGGTCGGCCCAGAATACGGAGAAGGTAACGGTGTGCCATTTATTCTGGACTCCGTCGCAAGCTTTGAATATGCTGTTTCGAATGTCCAAATGCGGACGCTCAACAATGCCGTTGGCTTGGGAGTTGTAGCCGGAAATTCGGATGTGCTTCACATGATACGTCTTCTCAAGGTAACCCAGCGCTTTTACGAAGGGGGTTCCGTTATCCGTGACAATTTCGACCAGTGTGCCCCAACGGCACAATAAATCTTCGAAAATATAATCGCCAAGGGCTTTGGCGTTCTCCTTGTGCAGCATACGGAATTCGGGGTAGTGGATGATCGAACAGCGCCCTTGAACAATGTACTTGTAGCCACCGCTCAATGGCATATGCATGGTATCCATGTAAACTTTGGGGAATAACGGCGCGGGAACTGCAACCGTGGGAGGAATGCGAATTTGCTGTGTCTGTCGGATTTGGCAAAGGTGGCAAGTATGGATCCACCAGGTGATATCGTGGGCCATATAAGGCCACCAGAATCGTTTGCTGAGGAG
Source organism: Mycena metata (assembly GCA_029378385.1). NCBI lineage: Eukaryota > Fungi > Basidiomycota > Agaricomycetes > Agaricales > Mycenaceae > Mycena > Mycena metata. Next base: position 46,604 of record JARKIB010000370.1, on the reverse strand, counting down.
TGCACGGGTCGCGTAAAATCCACGGTGTCCAACATCATCGTGTGCTGAGAGCAAGATGAATAATCGCCGCGACTGAATTACAACGAGTTTGTGGCGTTGCTGTGGGTCCTTGCGCCAAAGCTGATTATCGGAGATGTAAAACTCCTGGCAATATCGAACAAAGGCCTGGTAATCTGCATCTTTCATGTCTCGAGGGTGTTGCAGTGTCTCGTGCCATAGTCGAACTTGGTCGATACGAGCATCCGTGAGTTGAGCGTTCTTTGAGCGTGGGATCTTGTCGTAGGAAAGGGATTCGGGTGCCAGCTCGTTGTCAGGGACTATCTCAGCGGATAAGGTCACAATTGTTTTCTGCGGCCGTTGAACATGCGGTGAGTCGTTTATGAAGTGCATGAAGCCACAATCCAATCATCAAAATCGTCATCCGGCTCTGGTTCATCTCCAGGCTGAGGATTACGACGCGAAAGTCCATCGGGGCGGTGAGAAACTCCAGGTATGTGGACGAGTGTGAAGTGAAAGGTGAGGATGGCGAGAATCCACCGGTTCATGCTGGCGCCAGGTGCAAGGTCTTTCCTTAGTGGAGGGACGATGTTTTAGTTTAGCGGACGGAAGATCGTGAGTAAATGGAGCTGCCGGACACGGCAGGCAGGGACTACCCTGCTGGATAGGGTACCGCTGCCGCCTTCTGGCTTTCTGGCATCCTGGTGTGGAAGTGCGACTCGCCCCGCTCGTCGCCTTCGGGTTACAAGCCAATTTTACACACGAGCGAAGTCTATCAACAAAATACCTCTCAAGTTTATTATATTCGCACATCCTCCACTTTTCGCTCATTTCACATTTACATTCACTTTCCTCATTCTCGTACCTCCAGATTCTCCTCACCTCTCTGCGAACAGACAATTACGTATTTTACACCCAAGCTATTCGACCGGACACAGTAAGTACAAATATTCGTTCGTCCTTCAAATATTATATTATACAGTTTTCACACTCTATCTCACACTCTTTACTTATTCATCTCATACACCACAGACTCTCTATATTTTCTCATATGTACCGCCAATGCGACGAGTGGAATCCAAGTCATCGGCCTTCTCGGACTACGCCGGGGATCGAGCCGACTGTGGCTTGGGCACCCACATGTCAGCGTCTTGCGGGGGAGGTGCTCTCCCTATCACGTCTTTGCGTAGCTCCCGGATAGTTCGATTGGCGATGATTTTCCTCTGAGCTACGGCTTTTCAACCAACGGACAATTTACGTACCTGTTTTGTACCATTTTCATCGGATCATTACCTCACTCTCCCTCTTTACCTCTTACCACCACGAATCCACGCTTTTTGCTGAGTCTTTCGCGCGGATCCACGTTCCTTTGAGTCTGTTTAAGCTAAGTTTCCTATTTTATCTTCACTAGTTCTTGATCTACGCATACCTTGGTTATTTCCCAGCCCCGACACTTATTTTCACCTCAAGCCTCAACAGCCGGCCAGCACGACCTAGACACCACTCTGGTCTACCAGGAGACCACCCCTTTCTTCTACACTGGGCACAAGTATCACTTGATTATTTTTTCTTACTATACATCCTGAAGTGTGCTAATTGCGGGAAATAGTTATTTCTCGTTGTGATGACCCAAACACGCTGAGAAAAATCCCGGGCTTGGGCCTGAGATTGTGAAGCCCTGGCTTGGTACCACGGGCTTCTGGCTTCTGGCTTCAAGCCCAACTTGAAGCCCAAGCCAGCACATCACTAGCCGATTCAGAGGCGGTGGTACATGTGCATGTAACGGTCAAAATAGTCTGTATGTAAGTATGTAAGTATGTAAGTGTCGGACTAGCACTAGCAGCATTTAGAACTCGAATCCGGACACCGCGCTTCTGCCAGTATTAACGCGGAGCTTCAAGGTATATTTGATTATGCAGCCCGGATTGTTATTGTTATTAGATGTACCAGAGGCCTTCCATGCGTAATCAATGTCGACAGCGCAATATTACAGTAAATCATGACGGACTACGGACTCCGTAGATAGTACGATTCGGGACTCGGGACTCGGACTGGTAGAATCGAGGCAGGATTAATATTCACTGCGCGGCGAGCAGTGGTCTGTGAACTTGAGAGAAGGACATATGTAAACCACAACATGATGTGCATGGGTCTGACCTTAAATTTGGTTTTTTGAGCTTCACGGCCTGGTGGGAATCCCCTTTTTTTTTACCCCCTGCCTCAAAGGAATTAATCAATACTGCCAGAAATTTGAAGGCTCCCTCCCTTCCGATCAGCACCTACCTGCGCGGTCCGTGTCGAGCTTGTCCTCGCCGCGATCGCGTCGGGCCAGCCAACATGATAATGACAATGATAACCCAAATCAACATGATAAGATAATGATAAGAGGGGGTGGGTGTGTTCGATTTGCGCGTTGCGTCGTGTCCGACCCAAACGATCGATATCGATATCAATCCAAGGCCGAGTCGCATCGCATTGCATTGCATCGCACCCACCTGGGAGGTACCCACCTCCCTACCGACCTTGCAGCTTAGCTTGCGTACAAAGAATCAACCCAACGCGTGCGGGAATCGTGTACGAGGCAGGTAAGTGGTTGGCAATTCGTGAATCGTGTATGAGGTAGGTAGGCGGTTGGTGTCGAACTTACTCAGGCGGAAGTGGAAGTGGAATTACTGAATTAATGTATTCAGTCACGCTGTATGAATGGTGCGGCATACCCGAGGCTTCGTCGTCACTTTGCCTTTGCATCTTGAACTAGCTCTGAGCTTTGCATCTTGAACTAGCTTCTGAGCTTTGCTTTGAGATTTGAACTTTGAACTGGCTTTGACCTATACTTTGAGATTTGAGATATGATATTTGAGTTGGGCGGCAAGAGCATTCGGCATTCGGCAAGCGGCAAGCGGTTTGAGGTGTCGCGCGTCGGGGGGATTAATATTTCGAGATGCGTCTAACGTTACGGGTCCCGGCCTTGAGGAGGGAGGGAAGGGAGGGAAATCCGCGTTCGAGGCATAAACTCAACGAGAGCAGAAGGCAGAACGCTCGACACTATGGCAGAGACCCAACGAAACCAGAGGAGTAAAAATAAAGATTAGAGCCCCACGACCCCGGGCCGGCGCGCTTGAGTGAGGATTGCCAGTAGTGAGCTCTCCCGTTCGAGTTCTTTCTTTTTCATGCGGCGATGGAGGGCAATTTGAATAGGTGTTTCATGTCTACCTGCTTTCCATATTCCTGACCACACTCGATGACAGATATTTTGTGCTTTTAGATTTCCTGAAAAATTACCCGTCATACGGATTTCACACCCGAAGATCTATAACACCTGATTCTGCCTTATAGATTCGACCTCCGATCTACTCCATTTATAACCGTTCCTTTCATGACTCTGGTGAAACCGGTACCGTCTCTGTGTCTATAGCATGATCTTGGGGCTTATAGAGGAACTCCGGCGCCGATATGTGAAGAACTGTATCTATAACCGGAACTTGGGTCTTATGGATAAAATCTGGCATCAACGGCATTTATGACGAAATCTTGAGGCTTGTAAATGGAACGGTGTCCCAACATGGCGGAAGCGGTGAATTTCTCGTTGAACCATGGATGGTGCCCCGACACACGAGACCAGGTCTAAGAACTCGACTTCAAGCCTTGCGGCTGGAATGGTGCCCAAACACGTTGAAAGCGGTCATCCGGTCGAAGTTTCAAACATGGATGGTACCCTGACATGCAAGAACAGGCCATCTTTAGTTGTAGGGGCACCAACCCTATCTATAAGATGATTTCAGGGCTTACAGATGGATGGTGCTCCAACACGTTGAAAACGGTGATTTTTTCAAAGTTTGAAACATAGATGGTGCACCGACACGCGAAAACAAGCCATCTTTAGGTGTGGGGGCACCAACCCGATCTATAAGGTGATTTTGGGCCTTATAGATTCAGATGGATGGTACTCCGACACCTGGAAATGGCCTGTTTCTGCGTGTCGGGGCAACAACCCGACCTATAAGGTGATTTCAGGCCTTATAGATGAATGGTGCCCCAACACGTTGAAAATGGTGATTTTTAAAAAAGTTTGAATATGGATGGTGCCCTGACACACGAAAAGGGTCGCTTGTTCGAAATTTTGGTCAAGAATGGTGCCCCAACACGCATCTATAATGCCAAAAAACCCTATAGCTCCGTGTTGGGCCCCATCTTTCCGGATTAGATAGATAAGGTGATTTTGGGCCTTATAGATGGATGGTGCCCTGACACCTGGAAATGGCCTGTTTCTGCGTGTCGGGGCACCAACCCGATCTATAAGGTGATTTCGGGCCTTATAGATTAATGGTACTCCAACACATGGAAATGGCCTGCTTCCCCTTGTCGGGGCACCATTAGTGGTGCCCCAACACGTTGAAAATGGTGATTTTTTAAAAGTTTGAACATGGATGGTGCCCCGACACCTGGAAATAGCCTGTGTCCGCGTGTCGGGGCACCAACCGCATCTATAAGGTGATTTTGGGCCTTATAGATGAATGGAGCCCCAACACGGGATGGTACCTCAACACCTGGAAATGGGCTGTTTCCGCGTGTCGGGGCACCACTGGCGGTGCCTCGACGCACAAAAATGGTGGCTTTTTCGAAATTTCGGACAAGAATGGTGCCCCAACACGCATCTATAACACCAAAAAACCCCATAGATCCGTGTTGGGGCCCCATCTTTCCGGATTAGATAGATAGCGTTGAAACACTGATGCACACAAACTTTGCCGTAAATGGGTTTCCCGTCAATGTTTGGTAGGGGGTTCTGCAAAAATTTCCTAAAAAGGAAGGGTTTCTGCTTGGACCCGGGTTTCTGAATAGAATTATCCCACATTCCATCCATCCCTCTTTCACACTTGAAGATATCCCGGATACCGCCACGAGAACTTCAATAGCGTCGCCCCAAGTCCCGCTCCCCCTGCGTCCTGCACGTGCTGCTGTGGCAGTTGGGCATGGTCTGCGGCGCGTCAATCGATGCGTTCACCGCATGCTCGTCTACCTACGCAGGCCGCACATGCTCGTCTACGCACACCGCACATTCTCAGTCCATCGCTCCACGCGTATCTCGCACATATTGATTCTTGTGCGAACCGCGATCGCGACCTCTGCGTTCAAGGTGCGCAACATCGTCTCCTTACTGACAGTGTAGATACCGGACGCGAGTGTGCTTGCGTATGCCACATTGACGCTATGCTTCATATGTCCCTGATTTTACCCCGTTGCCAGCCACGTACTCATAGCTGAAGGAAATAAAAGGGAGCGGAGCCGCCCACGATGAGGTACGAATTAATTGCACCCGATCTCCGTAAATTTATGCCTTGATTCTCGAGGGACTTGGTACCTCGTCACGGTTAATCCGGTACCGCGAGTCTTCAGTTCATTTGAATGGAGAGCAATTGAAAACCATTCTGACTTTCCGAATTTGGCACATTGATGCTTACTCACAGTAAGGGGGCGCGCGGTTCGGAAGAATTTGCACTGAGCATGGGACGGATGTTCATCCATCTCTGACGGTTCATTTGGACTCAGACCGATGATCAAACTTGGCAGCTATTGAAATTTGAATCGAGGTCAGTAAGGCCTGGTGGCGTTTGGAACGCATCCAGATATACTCAGGGATTACAGCCAACGACAGTACCGAAGGCGCGGATCAAAATTTTCTAAATTTGGAGGTTTTTGACATTTCTGAAAGAATTAGCCCTATCTCACTGGGTTCTGCACCGTTGAGGCTATAAGTATGCTAGATAATTCGGGCTAATTCATATACAATTACTCATAGAGCCAAACAATGAAATAAACTTATTTTCAATAAGCTGGGAAATCAGGCTTGCTGTGCAGTAAATTCACACCAGCACTCTCAGGTTACCTCCAGGTGCCGCAGTTTTTGATGTAGGGAGACTAACATGTCTTTCGATGAACATCATAGATGCAGATGACTGCATATCACCCCCAGAAATTTTGAAACCGCCTATGGGGCATTTTTCAGCAAGCATGTTGAAATCAACCGGACTCTTCAATCTGAACCGCGGAAACCACCCAGTAGATAATGTGAGGCATCCATCGAGCTTGATTGCATCCTTAAGGCTATGTGTTACATGCCACCAATTAGACATGTCGTGTCGCATACCATCATCATGCAGTCACCCAAGTCACAACATCCAACCTCCGAGTTTGCACTTTATCGGCATCATTAGACGCGTGTTCTGACTCATTCACCCATCCACCAAGTACTAACCTCCCGCACCTTACACCTCAGTAGAAAGGGAAGGCTGGGTTGTACCCGAGGTGTGTTGTACAACTTGCATCGAGAGGTTGAATCTCCAAATTTTCTGCTCACTCACACCCGTAGATTTCCCCCTCTGCACAGACAAGCTATTATTATTATTTCCTATTCAAACAGAACAGGTGGGACTTACTGCTTCCAAGTTCTATGAAGTTCTTCTTCTTGCAGCTTTTGTTCCTCCTAGCACAGCATCAATCAGAATACCAAGATATCCGCAGCCAATGCAAGCCACAGAGCTCAGCATAATCCACCAGTTGCTTTCGAACGAGGTGTCCGGTGAGTGGGATCCATTTCACACTTTTTATGCTCTGAGGTACTCGACACGTCTACACCACCAATTTGTGGCCATTCAGATTTGAGCTGTCGAAATCACATCATTTCAACAACTTTTCACACGTTCTCCTAATGCGGTAACCAGCTCGGACGGGCGTGAACAGTGCCACATATCGGGTAGCTGTCTTCGACACAACCGCCAGCTCACTCCTCCACGTTGAGGACACCACCTTCTCCGCTTGAACTACAGCCAGCTTTGCACGTCAGGAAAATCTGAAATACCGTGAAGCAGCAGGCCGATTATGTTGGTCTAGGCATGTCTTTGAGGGTCTCCGAGTAAGCTGCTCTGTCTATGCGGCGTTATTATGGCCTATTGTCGACTCGGACTATGAAATTAGCAGGGCTACGCACCATGGTCTATGAGTGTCTTCTTAATTGGTTACTAGTACCTTGAGGACACTCAAAGTCAAATTGGATCTGAACTCAACTAGTATGAGGTGCCTTACTAATCTACCTTTTCAATTCAAATTCCGATCGCGAGGGAGGCGGCTGGACCTGTCCGTGAACCTTTATTTGAGTTGAAGTGTCTTGCGGGTCCCGGCCGAGACGATGGCTCCATGCCAGTTTTAAGTCCGTTTAACGCACTTGGGGAAAAGACGTCAAGGTGTCGGCTGGTGTCGGGCATTGGTCAGGCTGCCGCGCGCAAGTGCCGGTAGTAGCTGCCGGCAGGTTTGCTAGCAAGCGGTGCCTTCATTTCGGCAATCTCGGAGCCCGGCGTTAAGATCTTTGATCAGTGCCACGTTTCCGAGTCGTCCTTTCTTCCTTTCCCCACCATCTTCCCCTCCCGCAGCTCTCGAGTTGGATCTGGCTCGAGCTCGAGAGTACTTGGGATCTCTCAACACTTCACGACCTACGACCCAATCCGGATTGATGTGCCTGCCTTGATGCCGTCCGTGTCAAGTGCCGCAAGCCTTCAAAGCCTTTCAAATTCCTCCCCCAAGTCTCTTCTACAAGCCAGGATCTCAACCAGAGCAAACATTAAGCTACAAACCTCCCCAATGCCATGAAAGCCTCCAAATAGTCTGCAGTTGCAAAATCCAAGAATGTTCGCCGCAAAATTCAAGAACCTTCGCCGCAAAATCCAAGAACTTTCGCCGCAAGATCCAAGAAGCTTCTGCGGCCCTCATGAGCTCATTCCCTATGACCCAACACCCTTTTGTCTGAAGGCTTACACAACTCTGGACACCTGGCAGCGGAGTGGGGATCTCAGACCACGCCAGGGTTGTAGGATATTATTCACTTAGTTATGTTGTACCTGTTGCCCTCCCTCTGCAAGTTGAATTTCGGCCACTGATTTGTGTCGTGAGAACGTGGTCACAAACACTGGGGAAGCTCCAAGAATAGTCTGCAAGTAAGCTTGCATGAGAAATCGGAACCATTCAATGAACGGAGTGGTCATGTTATGAAGGCTGAGCGGGAGAACACTGAGCACCAGATAAAATATGCCTGGGTTTGGAGTACGACACAATGTGGGTGAACACATGTCTGCCAGATGCAATGGCGACACAGTGTAGGGATTCCTGTACAAACATGGCCACAACATGAGTTCCACGCAGCATCAGCTGGACTTCGAACCTGAGTTTGATGTGACGTCCACGTGGCCCACACATTTAAGAAAATTGGTGGTGTAATTAGGGATTCGAAACACGTATCTCTTTTTGAGCAGACGGTTCGGTTAAATAGACCCATGAGATTTTCTAGTGTATGGTTCGCGTGGTTTAGATTGAAGAGTCCAGTCAACCAGTTGATTTCAACATGCTCGCTGAAAAATGCCCCGTAGTGTGATTTCAAAATTTCTGGGGGCGATATGCAGTCATCTGCATCTATGATGTTCATCGAAAGACATGTTAGTCTCCCTGCATCAAAAACTACGGCACCTGGAGGTAACCTGAGAGTGCTGGTGTGAATTTACTGCACAGCAAGCCCGATTTCCCAGCTCATTGAAAATAAGTTTATTTCGTTGTTTTGGCTCTATGAGTAATTGTATATGAATTAGCCCAAATTATCTAGCATACTTACAGCCCCAACGGTCCAGAACCGAGCGAGATAGGGCTAATTCTTTCAGAAATGTCAAAAACCTCCAAATTTTGAAAACTTTGATCCGCACCTATCACTTTTGGGATGAGGCTGGGGTGAGCCCCCCTAAAAGAAAAATCGAAAATTGGAGCACCAATGCACACGACTTAGAGAACCATTTCCCATCATTGAAGTGTGTTGATGGCAGTCACCGTTGACTCGCTACGGGTGCCATCAATTTGGGCAGCCTACAAAAAATGGGACCATGTTTAAAAGCCGATGCCATGCATACTACACAATCTTAATTCTCAACTGTGAGCCCAAATGCCGGATACCGAGATGATTCAGCGACCGTTGTGCCGACTTGATTTCAGTCACCGTCTGAAACAAGTACGTATACCTCTGGCGCAGTTTTGAAGTCAGCCATTGAAACGTGCTGGAATGAATGAGGAAAGACCCCGGGCTTGGTTTGGGCCTGAATTAACAATGGTGATTGCCAAGAGTGATCATGTTTTCCCGTCCTACGGACCGGATCCATTTCAGCTTTCCGACTGTCGGGAGGTAATGACATCCTTCAATCAGGTCAGATCTGAGCAGCCCCAAATTTATCGTGCTGACTGCATAATCCGAAACTAGATCGTACACCACTGGTCCTCATTCCTATGGCATTCCTCCAAATATTTCGCCAAATTATCAGTCCGTCGTGTTCAACCTCAGGTATGGCGATGCGGTATTTGGGCGGCGCAAACTGCGGGCCACGCTCACTATATGCATCTTCCAGAAATCTGAAATCTGACATCCCTGCGAGTGCACATCGCAATGACGTCCTAGACTCAGTAAAAATGGCTCTTCTTTGGGAAACTCACGGCATTCAAAGCTGAGGTGATTGAGGAATGACGTCGACAACTGTATTTACAGAGGAGAGTGACTTATTGTGGCTATGCAGAGTGCAGGGAATCACCGGTTAATCACCAGCGACGCCAATTCTCTGGGTGTTCAATTCAGTTTCTAAATCTTCCACGGATGTTGGGTTCTATATTGTCTAGGGGTTGACAAAGCGCTCCACAATTTCCCTTTCATGTCCTTGTTCCTGGATGAAAGCGACGAGACCATCCTGGTCAATCGCGGGAATAACTGGATGCCAAAACTATAAAAGACTACAGTCCTCGCACAATCCTCACTTGAGCCCATCCCACTGTAGGTCAAGCTCTCTCAAGCAAAAATGTTCTTCAAGCTCTCCGTCGTTGTTGCCTCCACGCTCATTGTAGAACCCCTCAGAGCCTCACACGTTTGTCCTCACTAACAGTTTATCTTTAGACCCTTGCTGCCGCCATCCCGAATGGCACTCCCCCTCCACCTGTCACTCCCCCCACCATTCCTGAGTGCTGCGCGAGTGTTATTAGTTCCACCAGCCCACCCTTCGTATCTCTCGCTGCGGTCCTGGGCATCGACATCACTGGCCTCCCAGATATCCCCATCGGGTTGAGCTGCTCGCCCATCACCGCGCTCCCCGCCAATTGGTAAGGAACTCTGCAGGGAATCTGCATGATAAGTTGAATGTTGCCTTCTCCCTCAGCGGCAACATCACCGTCATTTGCGATCTCCCCGAGGCGGCGTGGGGTGCGTAAACGTTTCCATCCGTCTCTTTGAACTTCAGCACTAAAACCTCCCTATTTATTAGGTGGCCTCATCGCTCTCAACTGTCTCCCGGTCACCCTCTGAGTGTATCAAAGTAATTATTGTTTTGGTTTTCCTGTCGCGATTCTATCTCTTGTTTTGGATGTTCAATCTTCTGCGCCGGGGTTTGATTTGTGTTCAATGTTGCAAATCTTTTGTTCTATTCACACTGTCCGAAGACTCTGAGGGATAAGAGTGTAATTGTAATAGATTTTGGTGCGTGGCACGACAATGTGAAGAGAGCCTTTATCTACAATGGAATTGACGGTTGCTCACCTCGAATTCTCTCAAGTCCATTGACACAAGCACGAACTTTCCTCCCAAACCGTGGATGGCCGTCAACTGCCGAGCCTTGGAGGGACGTACGGCTATTTTGCCATCCCGTACTCTTCCCGCATATTTGGTCGGCGGAAGGCGCGACGGTAGGGCGGCGTGCCTTTGACGGCACCCGTCACACCCATAAATAGTAGGTAGCCCAAATATTGGTGCATATTCCACATATTTATTTCTATCTCGACCAGCTGCCTCCATCTGAGCATTCTCGTTCTCGTTCCATACTGCCAAGTTCTTCTTCTCCTCAATTCGCACAGCAATGACCGTCGCAAGGAAGGACACGAATCCAACGGAGGTGCTGCGAATAATTTTGTGGCTCTTTTCATTTTTATTGCTACTATAAACTCGTGGAATCCCGTGATACCCCGCGTTCGCAGCCCGCCTGGGCCGTGAGGCCTGCTCACTATGTATTCCTGATGACTGAACACTTTCCCGCCGTTCTTCTGCCCTATGCCTCAGCAATCGAAGTTAATCTGCTCTCTTTGGTCAATGCATGCGGCTCCAAGCTTGTCGACGACCCCAATGGGCCCCTCTACATTGGCCGGCTTTCCTAAGTGCAGGAGACTATTTGAGCGGTTACCAGTCTGGACTTAATTTGGCGGCTGCTTGACAGAGTGTACCGCTCCCATCGGGGAAGCGGTTCAAATCTGGGCCGGAATCCTGTGCTCCGTGGAAGTTTTGACTGGGAGAAGATCTTCACGAGGCGTGGAGGTGTGGCGGGAGCAGATGTACCAAGAGTCTATCAAGCAAGGTACGATGCAGAGTTTCATATATACTGTCTGTCCCTGAGACACAAGGAGAAGGACGGCTTGAATGACATTCCGACGACCACTTTAAACCTTGCCCGATGAAGTGAACCAGAACCCCGGGAACATTACGACGTGGATTGGATCGGGAGCGCATCTCTCTGATGATGGCGGAATCTGATCCCCCAGCGGTGGTACTTGGGTCAAGAAGCAACCGTGTGAATGATTCGAATGTTCCCTTTTTGCTTTTTGATCCGTTTCCAAGACGTGCGCTCAGAAACCCCGCAGAAAAATGACCAAATCGCACTCGGGACTCAATGTAGTAGGTGGTCTTCAGCAATTCGAATCCAAAGTCCCACACTAACAAAGATAGTTGCGGGAGCTTCTGTATGAAGTACTTGCTCTTCTTGTTCACAGAATATTGGCGCTGACTCTGACACGGATACTATGCACAAGCTCTGCATTGGAATCTTGACTCATGAGTTGCTGCAGACCGGTCCAGTTTGCCCTGTGGAATATATGTGTGTTCACAAATACTTTATTAGCTCCTCTTAAGTGGTAGGTGAAATCATCGACATGACATCTTAAGCTTCTAAGAACTTAAGTCCTACAAATAGTACTTTATAGCTAGCTGTACACGGTACCTTTCACATCTTAAGTTCCCTGAAGCTTAAGTCCCACGACTTCAGTGTTAGTTGCGCTCAGACTTACAGTAAAACCTGAGGCTTGAACTTAGGTTCGGAACTGGAACTCAAGTGCGTTCCTTCGAGTGAACTTGAATTCAAGTTGCGAACTCAGGTTCCAGCCTTATGAAGCTGAAGAGTAATCAATAAATAAACTACTGTTCAGTGTTAAGAATTGACGTACTTAAGTTCTGTTTAGCCCGAGTCGCAAATTCTACTCCAGAGAACTTGAGTTCGAAAAATCGCTTAAAAGGCTTGCCATGGATATGCACAAAGTTCCGAGGAGACAGAAGCTCACCCCCGGCATACAAACGGCACTGAAGACCTGTGTGAGCCATGATCAGTCGGATCTAGAAACGCAAACAGGGTGGCATACGGGATTTAAAATTGCCACCGCAACTTAACGGCGACATCGGGTTTGCCAGAGGACAGGGTGGGTTCAAATCGAGACAGGAATGGGGAAACAGGCCTGGAATCGAGGAGAAGGTAGAATGGATCATGGAAGTCAAGAGTCAAGTCGAAGTGATGTGTAGTGGCGTGTTTGTGAAATCTTGCCCCTTCATTGTGACGTAACAAGCCACGCCCCTGCATCTTTCTCTTCTTGACCACCATCTTCTCAACTTGCTCTGCCGCTACATCCACCCGCATGCTCACCACCTCTTGTTCGAGACGACCCCTCTCCGATATCTGCCTTAATGGGCGGTGACACTTCGACCCGGAGTGGGCCTTTGTGTCCGCAATCACTTTGCCACCAGCGTCGAGGAGATCTAGAACAACGATGAAAGAGTGCGTGATACCCCTTGTGCTTTCTAACCTACTCGTTTTTAATTTACCTGAATTGCAGTACTCTTCGACCTTGGTACGTAGACGTCACGAGCGACGCAGTGATCGCGTGTCCGGTGGATCGCCGTTGCGCCGGTGGCATGGCGGGTACAGGGGGATATGCATCGGTGCTTGACGTTTTCTTCTTTCTCTTTGCTCAATCTGAGCTTCTCCCTCAGTTCACATACATCGTCAGTGCAACAATTCCTAGGCACGTCTCTATGTTACCCTCTTGTCCCTTCCCCAGCTTCGCCTCTGCCGCTCATTCACCCCCACGCGCCACTGCACATATGTAGACCTTCCTGTTACTTGCATGGAATGCAACTTCGGTTTTGCACCTCGAACTTGAGTTTGTAGGTGGAACTTAAGTTTGTTTGAACTTGAGTTTGGCGATGGAACTCAAGTTGTTGTGAATTTAAGTTTGGCGATGGAACTCAAGTTAGGTGAACTTAAGTTTGGCGGTGGAACTCAAGTTATTTGATTCAAGTCTTAAGTGGTCGGCCCGTCCGTAGTGTGCCGTGTGTGCATAGCCCGCTTGAAGGCGGAACTTAAGTTCCTAGGAACTTAAGACACAATGTTGATGATTTCAGCCCGAACTTAAGATGGGCTTATTGTATTTCATGTGTTCACGAGCGGCCACTGGGCAAATTCGCGTCTGACACGCACAGCGATATCTACTCCCGAGATGCGTGTGTGAGTTGCAATTCGCGTCTGACAGGCACAGCGATATCTGTTGCCAAGATGCGTATGTGAGTCGCGGATGCTGATCGCCTGGCTCAAATAATTGATTGGCTCACAGAGTACTCCGACAGTTTGGCTCCATGGCGGTCATCCCGAAATATTGCATCCGAGATCTGAATAGCAACGAAAAACGGCGACGAAAAAATCTGGCCTAATGAAAATGAAAACTTCCATGCCGTGGGGCTAGGTCACAGTGGCTACACGAGGCTACACGTCAGACTTAGCAGACGGGCTTGCCAAAACGGCTTGCCCCGCTTAGCGGAGTTTGAATTTGGCTGTGCGGGCTTGGACGGCTTGGCTTGTGGCTGGGCTTGACTTGGGCTCGCTTAGACCAAGCTTTACCACTCTAAGTAAGTCATTGATACCTGGTGCCTGATGCTTCCCCGCGGGTTCCCGCTGCCACCATTATGGATTAAAACTGTCTAGGTAGATGATATCTACAACAGGAGGGGCTGTCGTATGGGATATAATTACTAGGGCAATTTAAATAGGTGTGTTTCGTCTCTACCTGCTCTCCATATTCCTGACCAGACTGTATAGCAGATATCTTGTGCTTTTAGAGTTCTTGAAAATTTACTGATAACATGGACTTCACGCTTCAAGATTTCGACATTGAACTCTATAACACCTGATGCTGCCTTATAGATGTGAACTTCAACGATGTCTTGTTCTATCCTGTCCATAGCCACTACTTCCATGACTCTGGTGAAACCGGTGCTGTCTCCGCGTCTATGGCACGATCTTGGGCCTTACAGAGGAACTCCGGCGCCGATATGTGAGGAACTGCATCTATAACCCGAACTTGGGTCTTATTGATAGAATCTGGTACCAACTGCCTTTATAACCCTATCTCGAGCCGTGTAAATAGAATGGTGCCCTAACACAGCGGAGCGGTGATTTTAAAATTTTTTGAAACATGGATGGTGCCCCGACACGCGAGAACAGGTCATCGTCGGGCGTCGGTCACTGACACTGTCTATTAGGTGGCTACAAGTCCTATAGATGGATGGTGCCCCAACACACGAGACACTTTTCGTTGCAGGGCAGTTTAAATCAGTGTGTTTCATTGCTACCTGCTTACTTTCTATGTTTTCTGACTAGACTTCATGACAGATATTTTGCCCTTCAGACGGACTTCACTCTTAAAGATTTCAACACGGTTAAGTAGCGAGTGAACTCTATAATGCCTAATTCTGCCTTATAGATTTGAACTTGGACAATATTTTTTCTACTCCATCTATAAGGCTTTGCGAGCTCATGGTGCTCCAACACGTTGAAAACAGTGATTTTTTCAAAGTTTGAAACATGGATGGTGCACCAATACGCGAGAACAGACCATCTTTCGGTGTGGGGGCACCAATCCCATCTATAAGGTGATTTCGGACCTTATAGATGAATGGTGCCCCAACACAGGGATGGTGCCCCGACACACGAAAATGACGGCTTTTCTAGGAATTCGGACAAAAATGGTGCCCCAACACGCATCTATACGGCCAAAAAAAACCTATAGA
Source organism: Mycena metata (assembly GCA_029378385.1). Taxonomy (NCBI): domain Eukaryota; kingdom Fungi; phylum Basidiomycota; class Agaricomycetes; order Agaricales; family Mycenaceae; genus Mycena; species Mycena metata. The sequence continues at coordinate 31,441 of JARKIB010000370.1, read as the reverse complement.
TCCGTGTTGGGGCCCCATCTTTCCGGATTAGATAGATAGGTCCAGTAGTGGATGGTTCCCCACCCGCATCCAATCATTCTTCATCGCAAGAAACGCATTGGCGGGGACGCTCGTTCGAATCGAGCCTGGGCCATGTCTAGTCAACATAAGGTTTTTCCCTGGGTGTCGAATCGTGGACGATAGAGTTGGACGGGAGTGAGCCGAAAATTGGCAGAGATGCACAGTCTGCGATGAAGTAGCCGGTTTGTCCTTAGAACTTGGGTTCACGGAGTCAAGGCAGGGATATTAATATTCGAGCTGTGTACTCGAACCGACCGCTTGGGTTCTCGGGCTGTCAATGAATATTCAGGGAGGCGTCGCGTTGGAGGTTTGCGGGAAGGGAAGAACATATTCGAATACGGGCCAAAAAGTCGGCGAACAACGAATTCAGAGAAGACCTAACACTGACCGACACCGGGTCCTTCATCCTATCTGCGATTTACTGCGCTCACTGTTACTGTGCTTCGAATTTTACATTGTGCCTGGCGTCTATGGCGAAGCGCACTGCGTCGGGCTGAATTTTGAACCGCGCACTGGGATCCGAGTGACGCTGCGACGACGTAGACGCGTACGGTGGCCGACATGGCAACGGATCCGCGTGGAGGTTGTTAGGCGGGATGCACGGTAGAGTGACTGGATGGCCCTCAAGAAATTTATATCTGCCCTCTAGGGCCCCCTCAGGAGTGACTTTCAGGGGTTTCTCTGCGTGCAAAGTCGCCAAAAAATAAGGCTGCGAAGTAATCTTCAACGAGCTCGAGTACGCAGCAATCTATGGACTCGGCACCCAACGAAATGGAGAGTATCATAAAGCAGAGGATTCCTGATGGGCTTGGGGATGGTAGGATACTACCAGTAGGTTGGGGCCTGGGTGCGATGAGAGATCTAAGTACAGTGGTTCTTCGGCGAGTTTCTGAGGTAGTTGCCACATATAGACCCTTCATCAGGAAAATCCCAAATTACTATGAGCCACTATGAGCTGCTACATAGACCCAGATAGACACCATAGACCTTATAGCCAACTGCTATAGTGTCTATGTGTGTCTATGGATGTCTATAAAACAGCTATAGACACCATAGTGATTTGGGTTTTTCCTGATGTTTCTTGGATGTTTCTGAATCTTGGAACATTATTCTTGAGATATCTAAGTGGCGAACACAGACCAGAAGAGCAGTAAAGGCTTGGTAAACGCAGCACAGAATACACATCACACCATCAAATTAGCCTCGATATGGAAGGTGCCCAACGGGCACGTGCTGTTGATAGTGTGTCCGATAAGCAGATCGGGCACCTCGGGGCAAGATTATTTTAGCTTAGAACACATCAATCTTGGAAGTAGATGACCTGCGGGAGAAGCGGATTGTTTCCACATCCTGAGATATATGATACAGGCGGACGAAACACCCAGGCGTGATTAACAGCCACAAGCGATGGTACCCATTCCACCTCTGGATACCACCCTCGGTGCTATCGAAATCGGCGGCGTTTTCGCGACCTTCCTATTCGGTTTAGCCACGTCCCAGACCCTTCATTTATACAGCACATTCCCGACCGAGCGCCCCGCGCTGAAGCTGGCGGTGTGTAACATGCGGCTACATGAAGATGCTTCACTCACCAGGTCACAGGTTGCAGTCGTCTGGTTATCCGTTCCAGTCCATTTTATTGCATTTTTTGACTGGTATTCAGGTTCCTTGAGCTGGGGCACACTATTGCGACTTGGCACGCAGTGAGATTCGGGCCGCATACTAGACAGAGATGGTCTATTCATAACACCGCCAGATTTATCTGTTAACGATAACATTCTACGGCCAGACACGCTACATCGAACAGCCCCCGCAGTCGCTTTACGCGACGATACTGCTCTCATCACTCATCGCTTGCATTATCCAGGGAAGTTCCGCCTTGAATGCCCCCGATTTCTTACTAATGTCAGACCTGTTGCAGACTTTCTTCGCGAATCGCATTCGTGTATTGTCCGGCAGATGGGTTTTCACACTCATCTGCTGGGTTTTGACATTTGCGCGGGTCGCATTTTCAATCAGCGTGTTCGTGATTACTTTAAAGGCCCCGCAAGTGTCCGAGTTCCAACTCAAATTTCGTTGGCTGATCGAGGTCGCATTCTCGATTTTCGGAGCCAATGACATCCCACCTAATGTGCCCACCTAACCCCTCTAGTTAGAGAGGGAACGTGGGGGGGGTTCCCTCTCTAACTAGAGGGGATAACGCGATTTCACGGGAATCTCTTATATCCCTAATGTGGGGACTTAGGGGATGGCCCAAGGCCGTCCACCAACTACGGCGGGTGGTGGCCACTGCCTCTAAGGAGTTCACCGCCCTCCCCGCCGCCCTCCCCGCCGTCCTCATCGTCCGCCGCCGTCCTCATCGTCCGCCGCCGCCGCCATCGTCGCCGCTGACTCCGTCCCCAGCGCCACTGCCATCACGGGTGCGCGCTGCCATCAAACCGCCTTCCCCATCACATCACTCATCCACAACACGTCCCGCACGTCACACCGCCACTCCCGCACATCACCCCGACGCCCCCGCCCGCCGTCCCGACCCCCGACCTCGAATTTATCAATTTTTTTTTTTTCTCTATTTTTTCTTTCGACGTTCTATCGTAGTTTTATTGTTTCCTATATGATTAAATGCGATGTATTCGGCAAAACATGGCATGGTGGAGTCCACCAACTTCCCGTAATGGGCTCACCTGTTTGAGTGATGTGACGCACGGCCTCAGAGCAGGTGATTTTAAGCTCAATCAGTTCGAGAATTCAATGAAATAAAGGGAGCCAATATTCTACGCAACCATCGTCCGCTAACTACCAGAACGTCCACCAACTACCGTCACGTCCACCAACTGCCAGAATGTCCACCAACTACCTATGTATGTGCTACTTCGCCTTTTTTCCCCTCTTCCGTTTACCCAACTGTGCCATGACTTCCGCGCGTTTCTCCAGTGCTTCGGAGGTCACCGTCCGACGCCCTCGCCTCGTGGCGAGCACATCATCGGCCGCTCTGTCCACCAACTCCCTTCCCCCTCCCTCGTCCTCTGCTGGTCTCTTCCGTTTCCCCAGCTGAGTTTCTCCCGGGTTGGCATTGAAGACCCCTATGAGCTCATTCATCGTGGGGGCGGCGTGCTCCTTCTCTATCACCTCGGTGGCCGGCGTTTTGAGAAGGGGCCTGGGTTTGGGCCTGGGTTCAGCCGTGGCCTTTGGGGCGGAGGCCTTGGCCTTTGGGGCGGAGGCCTTGGCCTTTGGGGCGGAGGCCTTGGCCTTTGGGGCGGAGACCTTGGCCTTTGGGGCGGCGCGCTTGGCCGTCGTGGCAGTGTCCCTGGCCTTTGCAGCGGCGCGCTTGGCCTTTGCGCCACCCTTGGTCTTGGATGTGGGCCGTGTCGAAGTGGCTTTTCGGGCGGACTTGGTCTTGGGCGATCCGGCACGGGCCTTGCGGGTTTTGACCGCTGCCGTTTTCTTGGCTGCAGCAGCTGCCGTTTTCTTCTCTGCTGCAGCTGACTCCTCCTCCTCCTCACTTTCGTCCTCATCATCCTCACTGGCGTCGCTGACTGAATTCTTCCCTTCGCCCTCGACATCCTCCTTGCCCCCATCCCTCGCTGCATCCCCCCCTTCATCCTCGACATCCTCTTCACCCTCATCCTCGCTGAGGTCCAAGGTCTCCTTCGATTTAGGTGGATGGGCACCCCGGGGGGTCTTCGGATCTCGAAGGCAGCGGTCACCGGCCTCGTCCATCGCCGCGACGTGCTTTGACCGTTCGGCGGCCGTCATCTTCCGCCAATGCATTTTGCTCGTCACTAGCGCGTCAAGGGTGGATTGGAGGCGAGCTAGAGTGGTGATCTTGGTAGGGTTGATGGGCGCTTTGGCGTTGTCGAGCAGGCCAACGAGTTCGACGCCAAGGAGGTAGCGTATCCCGTAGTCGTAGTGCTTGTAGAACATTTTAACGTCCTTGTGGCCGGTAATGAGCTCTAGAAGGGGAGTTAGTGGACGGAAGTTGGTGGACGGGAGTTGGTGGATCATGAACTTAGGCCGTCCTCTGTCAGCTTCACTATCTCCCGCCGGAGGACAATTGTGCTCTTTGGAGGACAAGGTACTGGGGAGCAGTTAGACACACAGCATGAATTGCAGGCCATATCGCTTACTGTCGTCTCGCATGGAGCAGTACGCCTCGTACCGCCATAGAAACTCCACCACCGAGATCTTGAAGACGTCCGTTAAGAAGTCGGCGGCTCCACCGGTGTACACGCACTCGGCGCGCGCGGCATCCTTGATATTGCCTCGGGCGATGAAGGCAAGGGAGAGGACCCCACAACGCTCTCGGAGACCCTCGAGCTTTTGCGGTCGTTAGTGGAGAGATATCGCGTGGGTAGATAGCTCACCATAACCCGAATCTTCTCGCAATTCCGCTGGACGTCGCCAATGTTGGCCAGGTTAGTTTTTCGGACCCCCACATGCTTCTTCCCCCGGTCGTCCTCCATCTCCTTGCGAAGGTCTTTCTTCTCGCTCTCGGAGAGGAAGTCCTTGAAGGAGTCACAGCCGGCCTCCTCCATTCGACGTGTAATCTCCGCACGCGCATTGTCTAGGTTCGCATCTCCACCCAATGATTAGATATATATATTTTTCACTGTGGTAGCGCAACTTACGAGGATCTTCCTCTTTGAGCTCCTGTTGCACTTTGCTCACATAGCCATTCCAGTAGTTGGGGGCCCGCGCGGCGCTTGCATATGCTGAGCTGGTCATTTGCTTGCGAATCCACTCCTTGGTCATTCGATTGTCCTGAGATTGGCTGTCCCAGATGTCGTCGATACGCTGGTCCCGGTACTCGTAGAAGTCGTTGATAAGCTGGAGAACAGCGGTCTTGTCAGCCTTTTGACCACTGGTCATGAGGGCTTTTGTGTTCGCCAGCGCGTCAGAGCCGACTGGCCGCTTGCTTTTTTTGGGGGCGGAATCTTGTGTTAGCTTGCCGGCGTTCCGAGAGGCGTGAGCGGACACGCGATTGTTCGTGGCCATCGAAAAATGTCGACGAGGTGTGGGTAGAGAATGAGGTGAGAGTGAGACGTGCGAACAGTAAACATCATCACATGTTCGCAAATCACGGTGCTGGGTCCACCAACTTCCTTTCCGTCCACCAACTTCCACAGCGAAATATATTTATTGCGGACTCTACAGGCAGCTTGTACTACATCTGAGCCAGGTGATGCTTTGAACCCGCGCACACCCATCTAAACTCCGGCAGATTCCCGACAGTTCTTTGCTGGGCGCTTACTGGTTGGGGTGCGATGGCGTTTGGCAGGTGTGGGGCATTGGGGACACGCCCTCAAGGCCATGGCGGAGACACTCATGACACGATCAATGTCATCGCCGGTCATCCACGCCGACGAGGCGGTATCCGAGCCACTTTGGAATATATTCTCCCCGGTTACACCAGCTTTCGTCTTTGGTTTGGGGGAAAATCCCAGAGCCTCATGGACCTCCTCATCGATGTCCTCGGCCTTGAGCAGGCCAAAAAAACCATCGAGGTTGTCGCTGTCGAATTCCGCACTATCACGGCATCCGTCGCCGACCGGGGCGGGGGCAGCTTGAAGGGGAGTTTGCGCGCGGGCTCGATCGGCGCGCAAGAAAGCCTCCATCTGCTTCTTATCTAACTCCTCCTGAGATGTGGGGGGTAGTTTGTACTGCGATAACTGGGTAGGCGTTGCACTCTCGGGGGGTAGTTTGTGCCGGGATGACTGGGTAGGCGTTGCCGTCGCGGTCTTCGGCGTTGCGCTCGTGGTCATGAGAAGGCGAATGGTCTGCATGGCGGTGGAGTGGTGGACGAGGCAAAGAAGAGGATCTAGTGGGAAGTTGATGGACAATCATGTGTGATGGACGATCACGGGCGGAAGTTGGTGGACCCGGAAGTTGGTGGACTCGGAGTAAAAAGAAAAATGTTGTATTCATATATGTATTTACAACTAGCGTCTCGCTGCATCCATTTCATTCCTTTCGTGCTTCAGCCGCCCGAACAGCCGCCCGAGCATCCCCCCTCAACAGATGCACACCAGCAAGAAAAAAACTGCCCACTATTGAAAGCGCGGCGCCATGTCCCATCCTTCGCCATCCTCTCGCGGTCCGCGTACTCCTGTTCGGTCCAGGGCGTCTGCGACAAGTCCCACCAGCCCTCTGGAAGGGGATCCATGGCCGGCGAAGGTGCCGACGCTACGCCACTCGCTCCCTCCTCGAAACCCTCCGCCATCTCCTTCTTGATTTGGAGAATCTCACCAGTCAACCGCTCCTTGCTCGCGTTGGGGTCGTAGGTGTCAAAGTTTGTGGGGCCGGTGGGCTTGTACAGCAGCGGGTCAAAACGCTGGTCGTACTGCGACGACGCCCGGTAGGCCTTGAGTTCGGCGGCGTGGACGTTTTGCGTCAGCTTCGCAAGACGGGCGGCCTCAGCCGCTTCTTCCTCCCCCGGGACCTTGAGCTCCTCGTCCGACATGTCCCAATCGAGCACCTCCTCTGGGCTACCATGGTCGACGAGAGGAGCGAGGGTCTTGCGCTCAGGGCTCACGGGGAAAGGGCTAGGGCTCCGGCTGGGGCCCCCGTCGATGTCCCCGAAGGTAGGGGTAGCGGAGCGATTGGGGAGAGCGGGTATGATGGAGTCGAAGGGCCGGGGAGGAGTGAGTGCACTGCTTGGAAGTTAGTGGACACGACAGTGGGTGGACGCACTACGTACCGTAGGGGCTTGTCGGGGTCGAAGACACCCTCTGCACTCTCCTCTTCCTTGCCCTCCATCCCCCGTGGGCCAAAGAGCGTTGGCTTGAGGGGACTGAGTGCACTGCTTGGAAGTTAGTGGACGCGACAGCAGGTGGACGCACTACGCGAGGTAGAGGCTCGTCGGGGTCGAAGAAGCCCTCGGAAGGCTCCTCGTGCTCCTCCTGCTCCAGGCCAAAGGGCATTTGGGGATCGAATAGACTGAGCGGGAGTTAGTGGACGGGGTGGGGACCGGAAGTTAGTGGACCCACACTTGGACCTCGGTCGTGTCAAGATCAATACCCGCGGTGCTCTGCTCCCCCTCCTGCGGCTCCTCATCCTCTGTAAGGTAGTCGTCTAAGAAGCCCGGCGCACTCCCCTTTTCTATGTACTTGCAGCGGTAGTAGACCAAGTCCACTGAGCACAAGTTAACCGATGCTTTGTTGAAGGTGGCCTCGTCGACGGGTTCACCCTGGGCGGTTACGAAGTGGTTGCCGTACTTGGGCATCCATCTGCTCCAGCTGAAATGCTTGGCCCTCATCTTCTCCACCGGAATTCGACCACTAAGGCCCATGCGGCAGCGGGAGCCGCGGGCGCACCGCACGGTGTGATACTTGCGAGCCTTGGTTGGTATGGGGGCGGAGGATGCCGGAGAGGCGGGCGAAGGGGGTGCGGGAGGTCGTCGCAAAGACATGGAGAGTGGAGGCGGGGCGTGGTCCTCGGTGGTTGGGTCGTCCGGCATTTCGCCCTCAGCGGGTGCCTTGCGTTCGGCAGGGACGTTGGGGCGCTTCTTGGGACGGCTACGGCGAGGTCAGTTGGTGGACGGTCAGTTGGTGGACGTGATAGTGCATACCGCGCTTGCACCTGCTGCTCCTCCTCACTTTCCACCGGCAGGGGGTCCAAATCGGTGTCACTGCCGGTGCGCTTGCGCTTGTGCCCAGCCGTCAAAGGAGCAGCCGCTGAAATGCGCTTCTGCGGCCCGCTCTTCTTCGGTGCGCCCTTGGGGGGGGGTTTCGCCTGGGAAGAAGGCGCCACCGAATTCGTATTCTTCGGCGCGCGCGACCTTGTGCGCGGCGGCAGCGGGGGCGGTGGCGGACTGCTCCCCGAGGTCAGTTGGTGGACACCCGACCCGCGCACGACCGAATGTACGTACCTTTCCTTTGCGCCTTCGTCCTCGGGCTTGTCCTCATCCTTTGTATTCCCCAGCGCGCGCGACCTCGTGCGCGGCGGCGGCGGGGGCGGTGGCGGACTGCTCCCCGAGGTCAGTTGGTGGACATCCGACCCGCGCACGACTGAATGTACGTACCTTTCCTTTGCGCCTTCGTCCTCGGGCTTTTCCTCATCCTTTGTATTCCCCAGCGCGCGCGACCTCGTGCGCGGCGGCGGCGGGGGCGGCGGCGGACTGCTCCCCAAGGTCAGTTGGTGGACGGGTGACCTGAGCACCACCGAATAACGTACCTTTCCTCCGCGCCTTCATCCTCGGGCTCGTCCTCCTGCTCGGGGTCGTCCTCAATCCGGCGGCCACGCGGAGCAGGTCCCGCGCCCTCGGTTTTCCTGTGCAGGTGAATGAATACAAATGTAGGTGAGTAAGTCGTACATACAGACATACCTTTGTTGGTACGCGGCCTTGTACTGATTCTGCCGCACTAGATAGTCCGCCTTGGCCTTCCCTGAGAGCCCGCTGCGAAAATTCCGCATCGCTAGCTTGCTCTTGGCCTTTTCCGCCTCACCATCTCTAGAACGCCATTATTTCCGTACGAAGGTTCATGGCGAGCGAGCGCGACTCACCTTGCACGTTTTCGTTGCATATGCTCGCGCTTCCTCTTGCGTTTAGCCTCCAATTTGAGACGCGCAGCTCCGCCTCCTGCGCCCGGATCCACCTCCCCCTCTTCCTCCAGCTCATCCTCCTCCTCGGGGGCGGGTGGTGCTTCACTTTCGTTGCGTTTGCGCTTGCGTGCCATGGTGGGGAGTGAACGGTAGGGGGGAGTGGGTGGGTGAGAGGTGGGGAGTTGGTGGGAAGAAGCAGAGAAGTCACGGTCACGCGTGACTGATCTTCCACCAACTTCCACAGCCTTCCGCCGGATTTCGCCGGCGCAACCGATTGGGACGTTCGGAGCTCGGGCTCGATGAGTGAACATCATACAGCAGGTAATAAACGGGTAATAAACGAGGGGGGGGTGATTTTAATAAAGAATTGAGGCCCGGTCCACCAACTTCCCGTCCACCAACTTCCAAGGATTAGCGCCGTCTCTCACCTTGTTCACTTGGATGGTTTATCCATGTAAGTATTCGAGCTTAAAGACCGGGGCACCGACTAGGGGACCGATTCCAACCAGGTAACGATCGGTCCACCAACTTCCCCCGTTACAATTTCTCACCTCCCCGCGGTCCAGCTCGCTGCGAACTGTTGGCCCGGCCTTGGTTAACCATTTGAATGCAGATGCTACGCAAGACGCGCATGAGGGAGCCGCCGAATCAAAAGAATTCACAACCCGTCCACCAACTTCCCCGTGAACTTTTGCGCTGTTTCTCGCATCCCCGGGGGCCCACATAGCGGTGCGATGCTCACTTTGGTTAATTAACAACATTAAGTGCTTCTGAGGCATTTCTATGGAACTTGGATCGGGGGACTTCAAAATTCCATTTTCTCCCAGAACCTGGTTGGCCGAATGCTGAGATCCATGTAGGTGAGTGCAACTTTTTGGTGACTTTTTTTTCTGCGACGTCCGGATGGATTCAGGAACTTACTGTAGCGGGATGTAACAAGTTAAGATGGTAGAGAGCGCCTCAATCGGCCTAAATAAGAAGATGAAGTCTATACATCTATTAAATTAAACGCGCTCAAAAATTTGGCAAGTACGCGTTTTGGGCCTGATAGTTCGGCTCGACGTGTCTTCTAAGACAATAATTCGAGTGAGCACCTTAGGTAGCTCATTGTACCTGAACGTTGGCAGAAATCCATCGTGTCCACCAACTACCTCGCGTGTCCACCAACTGCCCGATATCGAATCGGGTTCGAGGTTCATTCCAGGTTCGCTGGCGGGGGTAAGAGGTGTAAGTGAACCCCATTAACAGCTGATAACTGGCAGCAAGGGTCTCACATGAATACGAAATGCAGTCACACCGATATACGTCCACTAACTCCCCCCTCTCGACGCCACCCCGGATGTGCTCACCGCCTGATGACTTGCAGCACCTGGGGTCTCAGTTTATAAGAGGCTTCCCGCAGTGGCATGCGTTGGTGCTGTTCAATTAAGGGCTTAAAGTATTTTTTAGTTATTGGTCCACCAACTTCCCTGTCCACCAACTTCCACCAACTTCTCAGCAGGGTGCGTCCACCGACTTTCTGGGGAGACCACCTGCAGCAACCAGAGTCCCTTATGCATAAAACGTCCTGCAGCACGACAGATCAGCGCCGCACTCAAGGGCTTAATATTTCTGTCTTCGGTCCACCAACTTCCTCGGTCCACCAACTTCTTAGTCATGGAATGCTCGTTTATTTTGCTGATTCTACTGGCTCCGCTAGTTCTACCAGCTCATCTAATGTACTCCACAATCCAACCCCCATCTCCCAACGGGCTTCCTTGCTCGCTAAATTTTCCCGGTATTTTTCAGGGTTCGACTCTGCCAACTCCGCCTCAGTCATGAAGTCGTTGTCGACGTAGCGGAAGAGGCCACCCGCGCTGTACTGGGTAAAGGACGCCCGGTACTCTGTCTTGGCCACTGGGATGTTAGAGTGGGCAAGGGTGGCAGAGGGGATGAGGATGGTGGACCCGTGTGGGAACTCAATGACGAGTTTCAAGTCCCACAGGACCAAATGGCCGCCTTGGGTGGGGTCGAAGTCGCCGAAGGCAGTGACGGGGCACCAGCCGAAGGGGAGGTTGAGAACGTCCCGGTGCTTGAAGGTCCAGGCGTGGGGTCCCAGGTTGAAGGTGGCCGAGGCAAAGACGGACCGGGCGAATGGGCGAGGGGTGGTGAGCTTTGGGTCGAGCCAACTGTTGCAGCTCCGGTAGTATTGGTAGAGGCTAGGGGCCCAGAATGCGAGCATGGCTGGGAGGGGTGAGAGTGAGTCATGGGAGGGGGGGCAGGGCTTACCGCTACTGAAGGCGGCAATATCCTGAAAAGCGGGGTCGGCGGCGAGTTGCTGCCCGAGTTGGGGGTAGTCGGAGTGAAGTAGGCCGGGCATCCGCTGACCCTGCCCATAGGAGATGCCGATGGTGACAGCCGCGTAGAGTCCGCGTCGGTGGGATGCTGGGGCGGAACCGGCAGCGGCCCGTGCAGCAGCAGCGCGCACAAGCAGGGCGAATGCGCGGGCGATGGCAGCGGCGTAGGCGGGGGTATCAGGCCGACCGGCGAGCACCGCAAAGATGCGCCCGTTTGCGTCAAGCAGGGGCCGGGCCTGGCTGTGGGGAAGTTGGTGGACGAGAAGTTAGTGGACGAGAAGTTGGTGGACAAAGATCAGCACCCACATTCCATCCCACTGGATCCGTGTGAAGCCGATGCTGATGAGCTGCGAGAGGGTCCACCTCTTCTTGGCGCGAAAGTTCTCCACGGCGGTGGGCATACCCGCCCGATACGCCCCCCACTGGACAGGGAGTGTGTTGGGGTCCACGGTGGTCGGCAGCGACTCAGCGCCTGCCGCGTGCTTGAGATACGCCGCAGGGCGTGCCACGTGCCCGGAAGAGATGACCGCCGCCTCCCGGATCCTTGCGCGGCGACGGTGGGCGCGGCTGACGCCCGATGTAGGCGCCTCCAAGTCCGCGATGACCACGGGGGCCGCGCGGGGCTGCCGCTTTCGCTTCTTCTTCTTCTTCTTCGGGGGGGAAGGAGGGGTGGGGCCGGCAGCTTCTGTATCGGTTGACGCGAAGGTGGCGTCCGAAAAGCCGTCCGAATCCGAGGTGTCGAGGGAAGGCTCGCGGGACTGCCGCTTTCCCTTCTTTTTCTTCGGGGGCAGGGGAGGGGTGGGGCCGGCAGCTTCTGTATCCGTGGACGCAAAGGTGGCGTCCGAAAAGGTGTCCGAATCCGAGGTGTCGAGGTAAGGCTCGCAGTCCTCAGGTTCAGCGTCGTCCTGGTCGTCGGATTCAGCGCGGACTGCGGCAGCGAGCGGTGTGAGGATGGAGAAGGTAGCGGCCTGGTAGAATTCGGCAAAAATGTGCCCGCTTCGCGTCTGAAGGAATAGGTTATCTGAGCATGTGCACGGGAAGTTGGTGGACGACTGACATTTCTAGACGCTGGGAGCCAAAGCATGCCTGTGGGATGTGGTTAGCGCGGTGAAAACGAACGGGGGAAGCGCGAGGAGTGAGTGAAAGGGGGCCTGGTGGGGGCACACGTGCCTCTGCAGCTTAAATGCGCAGAGGCAAGCAGCCGGCGATGCGGAGCCCAATTTGAGCTCAACGCAGCGCACTCTCCGGGGTGCGGCCAGAAGGATGGGGTGGGGGCAAGGAGAGTGGCTTACCGGGTCCTCTTGGGGGTGAGGTGGGTCGGTGGTGGTGGTGGTCTGCCAGCAGGTTAGATGATGATCAACGTTCAAGATGTCACACGTGACATCAACAAACAAACGTGACCCGGACAACAAGTGCAAACACCACCGCAAACTTTAATGACACGAACTAAAGGAAAAGTCAGGGGCCGAGATAACTCGGCCCACTCGCTCCATATTGCGTCGGGAAGCACAGCATATGGCCGCCCAGGAGCCCGCCCGCGTTCTAGCCTGAACAAGACTCAGGTGATCCGTCTCTCTGATGCCGAACATGCCGCCCAAAAAGAGCGGCGTCTTGGTGAGCTTCCCCCGCCGGCCCTCCGCAGAGCTTCCTACTGACCTCTTCATAGTTGCCACTCGCCGTGAGCGCAGGGCCCTCGAAGAGCTTCGACTCCCGGCTGCTGGGATGGACCTGGACCTGGAAGACGGCATCGACGATTATGAGGAAGCAATCCTGCGAGGCGATGCTCGCATGGACATTTCGGCCGCTGGAGAAGTTCCTTTGGGCGATCTGCTCCATGCAAATGAGCTGAGTGAGATGTATGCAGTGTATCTCACAAAACACGGGTACGTTTTCCTGCCCTAGTCCACCAACTCCTTCAGTCCACCAACTCCCTGTCCACCAACTCCTTCGGGTCCATTTCCATCCGTCTTACTGTCCCTGACATCGCTTCTGCAGGAATCGCGTACGGAAATGCAATTGCCGTGGCCGCGGAAAGCTAATCGTGGATGGCTTTGAGGCGCAAATCCAGGACATCGCCGATGCATGGGAGGCCTGGGAGCTGTTTGCCGAAGAAAATGGCCCCAATGCCAGGTTTATGCCGCCGGAAGGTGCTGCAGTGCAGGGCGAAATGTCGGTGTACGTCATTGACATGTTCGGTGGGTCGCTACATTCTTTTTTCTCGCTCCTTCTGACCTAGCCACAGAGGGGAAATGGGCCTCTGTTCCATTCTTCGCTGGCGACAGCACTATCGCCCCCTCCCTGGTACGCCAGGGGCTTTTCCCCTGCACCCCATACTTCGCCACCGTGGTGTTTACTGCCCGCACCCTGACCACCTTTCACTCACTCCGTATGCGCTGCCCTCGGCTAGGGAAGCAGGCCTTCCTTTGCAGCATCAGCGACATGCATGGTGTCGCACCGCGGCCGTACCTCCAGACTCAATTCTCCGCCGCGTACGACCTCTCCCTACGTGCCAAGGAGGTTGTTCGCCTCCGAGTGGCCCAGCTGCTTTGACGTGACGGACCCGATTGGCGGCTCCAGAACGCCTGCCCTCCCTGCCTCTACAAGGTCGAGGGCGAGGTAGCCCTGGATCCTCCCTTCTTCCTCACCATGGACGGCAACAACTCCCTCAAGCGAGTGGAGCGACGGGAAGGCTACACGACGGCAGACGGCGTCAAAGTGTCCGGGGAATCCGTAGAGGCCATAGATGATCGGGCCGCTCCCCGCGACTACTACATCCCGGCGGCGGAGGTGGATCGCTTCGCGAAAGGCGGGGGTGAGGAGCTGCTCAAGGGCTTCTTGCCGGATCCCAAATGGGCGGAGGGAACGGACGGATGTGGGGATGGCTGGCACAACATGAAGGAGCACATCACCCAAAAGGCGCGGGGCGTGTACGCAGAGACCGGGATTTTTGGCGCATTCTGTCGCCATAGCGTCTGCCTCCTCATTTGTGACATGATTCGGAGCGGTGAGCTGTACGTCGGTTGCTTGTTCCACCAACTCCCGTCCACTAACTTCCGTCCACCAACTCCCTCAGTGCCAAATACGGCCTTGCAGCCACCTTCCACCTCCTCTCCGTGCTCGGGAAGTATCGCCTCGGCTATGACATTGGCTGCAAGTTTGAGCAATGGGTCTACACGCACCCCCTGACCGCTCTTGCCGCGCTTGAGCATGGGTTCGAAGCCGTTGTTGGGGCATTCCATGGCACCGGGCACAAGCGACTCTGCCAGGTTCGCAAGATGCCCATTTACACCACCGGGAGCGGCCTTGAGGCATTCGAGAACATGGAGGGTGTGTTTTCGAAGTCCAACGCACTGGCTGGCACTACTCGACACGCATCACGTTTCCACCGTCAGCGAGACATTGTTGAGTACTTCGCCCACACTGACAACTTCGACGCGCTGGCCGGCATCACCAGTTTACTGGACAGCAAGTATCGACACGCGCTGCAAGTGCTAGCTCGAGCAGACCAGCTGCTGGAAGCGATGGATGGTCTCGGGCTGGATCGCGCTGATAAGGGTGTGTTCTCCAGATGGCTTGATGCTGAAAGAGCAGCGCTAGAGAAGCTACCCACCGACCCACCTGAGGAGACCTTACAAATGGAGTACTACCGGAAGTTGGTGGACCTAGGGGTTTCGCAGTGAGTCCAACGTGTTGCGTCCGGCGTTTACTGAGTTTCTTCCTCAGGGACAATGCTGACAAGGTTCTTGCCGTGAGGATCCTTGCCTCACCGCCCATGGGGAGTCCAGAATACAACGAGTTTAACAAGAGGACGCGCAAGGAAGAGGCTGAGCGCCGACGTGTACTGGATCGTCATGAGCGGTGCATTACAGTGGTGGAGGACCTTGAGCGCAGGCTGGATATCGGGGCGGGTGAACGCTGGACACCGGGATCGGAGGAGTGGGTGGCGGCGGCGACCCTTGCACGGGAGTATCAGTACCGCAAGTCGCTCGACCGATTGCAGGGCCTCATTGTGTCACGTCTACTGGAGCTCTCCAAGGCGAACATGGTGGAAACCGGTCAGTTCTGTGCGGTTTGAGCTGTCTTGTCCACTAACTGACGTCCACCAACTCCTCTTCTCAGGGTACAAGATGCGGAAGCACATCGCTAAGGCCATCCAGGCCAGATCCAAATCCCTGAAGACCGCTCTGGCCCGCTATAATGCGGCAGCGGAGAACCTCGGCGACCGGCCGGCGCTCAGTTGGGAGGAGATTCTTGAGATGGGAAGGCTCGAGGACTTTGACCTCCTTCGACTGGCACGGGAGGATATTCGGGACGCACCATGGGCCCAGCCAGGGGCTCGACCCACCCTTGACCTCTACTTCCAGCTCTTGCGTGCGGAGGAGGAACGAGTCCGCCTAAACGTCGAGATCAAGCGGTGGGTGACTTGGATGAAAGAAGAACGGGACTTCCTCCAGTACCACGAGTGCCGTTTGAAGGAGGAAGGGCAGGCAGCTCGGGCGCTCCAGATTCGCAAGTACCGGATGCTACAGGGAAGGTTCTACGGCCTTCACCAAGACCGACTTCTCAAGCTGAGCCGACTGCCCGGATTCACAGGCAGCATTGAGCCCGGGGTGGGACTTTGCAAGATTCGCCGCGCGGTGCTGGGGCATGGCGACGCTGCGCCAGCTGCTGAGGAGCCGGTAACAGGGGTCGAGGCGGCCCTGGCGGCCTCTGCAGCGGCGGAGAACCAAACGGGGGGGGATGATGGGGGAGCGCAGGATGTGGACGATCCGTCCGATGACGAGGCGGATACCGACGCCGGCTTTGAGGCGGTTCTGAATGTCGCTGAGGATGGGCACGGTGCGGAGGAGGGATCATAGTGGAGAAGTTGGTGGACATGGGAAGTTGGTGGACATGGGAAGTTGGTGGACATGGGAAGTTGGTGGACATATGCTTGATCTTGTAATATACCCGCACTGTTGTACCACTTGCTATACATTCACTGAAAAATGGACCCCATTGTTGGATGCCCCACCTCTGTAGGCGGTGCATGCCGAACGGCGGGCTGGGTTTTTCACGGGAAGTTGGTGGACTCCACCATGCCATGTTTTGCCGAATACATCGCATTTAATCATATAGGAAACAATAAAACTACGATAGAACGTCGAAAGAAAAAATAGAGAAAAAAAAATAATTGATAAATTCGAGGTCGGGGGTCGGGACGGCGGGCGGGGGCGTCGGGGTGATGTGCGGGAGTGGCGGTGTGACGTGCGGGACGTGTTGTGGATGAGTGATGTGATGGGGAAGGCGGTTTGATGGCAGCGCGCACCCGTGATGGCAGTGGCGCTGGGGACGGAGTCAGCGGCGACGATGGCGGCGGCGGCGGACGATGAGGACGGCGGCGGACGATGAGGACGGCGGGGAGGGCGGCGGGGAGGGCGGCGAACTCCTTAGAGGCAGTGGCCACCACCCGCCGTAGTTGGTGGACGGCCTTGGGCCATCCCCTAAGTCCCCACATTAGGGATATAAGAGATTCCCGTGAAATCGCGTTATCCCCTCTAGTTAGAGAGGGAACCCCCCCCACGTTCCCTCTCTAACTAGAGGGGTTAGGTGGGCACATTAGGTGTGACATCCTTATTACCGGTTCGCTGTGCTTCTACCTTTGGAAGTTGCGGTCACACGGAGTGAAAAAGTCGGTATTATGAGCTCACGATAAATCCACGCTCACCTCCAAAATAGCACCAGAAGCATGGTCGATACGCTGGTTGTCTGGAGCATCGGTGCACATGTCCTGTCCCTTCGTTTATCTGGCATTAGTTTGATGACATTGGCGGTCAGAAACTGTCATGATAACGAGGTACATGGGGGTCCGCTCCAACGGTATTTTCAGCGCTAAGCTGTCACTCAAACAGCGGATGTGGTGTGGTGGTTCTGATTCTGGTATGTTAAAGGGTGGATCACTCGTCCTTGTCGCTCATATAACAACAGGTGTTGACGCGGAATGATTGTGGGTGATGTGAACTGTTTTGACCAACCTACGCAACGAACGCTGTACAGTGGTCTGGTTCCCATTCTTCCTCATCTCTGCAAAATGTAAGTACATCAGTTGTAAATCGGTCATTCTTTCACCGCTTCAGTGTTTTCGAATTGCTTCTTGGCCTCGTAAGTGCTTTTTATTTCATCTATGGGCTTGAATTGAGGCCGGCAGGCTCAACCGGCGCCAAGGGCTTCGTGAATCTGATTCAAGCATCCTTAATTTCCGCATGGGGTCGAGATCCGCGCCAATGTTCCCACCGCTGCCGGGAGAAACCCGGGTGAGTGGGTTGAGACCGGAGGTAGGTAGGTAGGTAGGTAGAATTACACGGCCGGTCCCACTCAGGAACGCCGGGTCCCAGGGAGTAACAGAGTGTACAGGCACTATTGTACACCGCCATCGGTTCAACATGTTGTCATCAGGTGGCCGCGGCATGTCGACAACATGTCCGCGGCGGCTGGTTCCCAGCTGAGCTGTAGCTGGCTTCCAGGCGACGTCTCAAATGGGTCCAGGGTGTCCCCAGTTCAGCTGGAGTCCACCCGATGCACACAGATACTATAGGGCTGAGTGTCTTCCCAGTCATCACCTTGTCAATTTATCTGGCGGGACTGGCTGGCTCAATTCGGAACATAGCACAAAATATAGCAGGCACAGTGTATATTGAGCAATGGTAGATTACGGGGAAGTAACAGTAGAAGCAATTTAAAACTAGGCGGCGCCAGAGGATGCATCGGCGGTGTTCGCATCAATCAAGTCGTCGACTTGTTGCTGGAACAGATCCACGGTCTCCTCTTCAGGCCGATAATCGGCGGAGCCGTGCTTTGCTTGATCATCATCGAGGATATGGCGGAATGCCCTGCAAGAGTTTCAGTACCAGGGAGAGAGAAATGGACAATATGACACTTACTTGGCAATCTTCTTGTTGTCCCCATTGGCGCGGGTGCGGATCTTGGACAAAGTCCCATCGACGGCATCCCAAAACTTGGCACCGGGAGATTTGAAGAAGGTCTTGCGCTGTGAAGAAAGTTAGATGGCGGAAGCGGCAAGAGATGTGGATTAAACTTACCATCAGGGCAATCCGCGCACAAAGCGGGACATTGACGGAGCACCGAGTACCTTCCACGAACGCCTCAGCCAGCTGGAAAATGTTGAGCTGATCCTTCGAAGCCGCGTTCTCAACACTCTTGGAGTCATGGGGCTTGATGCTATGGATTATCTGGTACGGCGGAACATCACTGACAGCTTATCGAGACATAATAAACAAAACACGCACAAGTTTTTTGAACTTGGACCGCCCCTGGGTAAGGGCTTCCTCCGTCACGGCCCCGACCTTGGCCCAGTCGGCCGGGTTGAGCTCAATATGGAGAGGGAGGTCGCCGCGGTGTACTTGTATGAGAGCCTGAGGGAGACATTAGATAGGAAAATACCACACGAAACAAATAACTTACCAATACAACTGCCGTCGCATTGGAGCCCTTGTATGTACGGGTTTTGCTCGAAAGGAGGACTGCCGTAGCGTAGTTTTGGATGTTTTTCTAACGAGAATTAATTGGAGACAGCACGAGGGAGATTAAGAACATACCTTGGTGTCCGCCGACACTGTATACGGTGCCGTGGCCGTGACAATCTTCTCGATGCTGTTCTCGAGATGCATCAGATGAATGAAGAGCTTGACCTCCCGCATGGGGGCAGCGTCCTGCAGCGAATGGTTAAAGAGGGAAGACGAGGTGAAGAAAGGAGAGACGCACATTGAGGAATGCCTCGACGGCGGCAACTTGTGCAGTCTTGAGGCGTTTGTGTTCTGCATACCGGCAGGCACCGACGACGGCGTTGCTTGAGACGGTCGGGGTCGATGTCGAACCTTGCACGGTGGCGGCCGCAGCATCCTCTTCGTCGGATGTGAGCACGCTTTTCGAGGCGGGGCGGGGCAACAGGGGACTCCTGGTCCATCGCACCAAAGATATCGCTGAGGGGATCGTCGGGGGTGGTGGCGCGAGAAGACATGGAGGGAATGGAGGAAGGAGGGAAAGAGGTAAGTAAGGGAATGCATTTTGCGTCCCAGCACCCCTGCTTTTATACCACTTGCGACGGCCCAATGGGTTTCGAGAGTGGAGTGGTGACGGTCGTCAGAGTTCGCCGTGTTTGCCAACAGTTTGGGGAGCAAGCCAATATCGGAATTCAGGGTCGACACAAGCGTGTGATTGAAGTCTTGACCAATGCCTCCCAGGGGATCCGGCGCAGTCCTCAGAGAAGAAGGTACTTCAAGTTTCTGAAGCCATGGATTGGGAGCTAACAATCTTGTAGACTTTGAGTACATTGAAGAGAGGTCGAAGGTCCGATGTCGAGTATGCAATTACGGAATGGAGCCCCGGAGTGGCCCGAAGCATTTGGCATCGGAGGAGCACAGAAAGGCGGTCGAACTCGCAGAGGACTCAAGACGCAGGAAAGAGGATGCCCAGAAAGAGAGAGAAGCCGAGACCGCAGCTCGGAATCTTCGTGACTTGAAATTTGCGGCGGCGCCAAGTGCGCGCGGACCAGCGGCAGCAATGGGCCCTTCTCGGGGTCAGCCAGGGCTGCAAGAGGTGGAAATGTGGGCCGATTTTGCAGCCAATGGCGCTGAATTCGATGCGGGAGGTGACGCAGATGCTGCTGCGCCAATCGAGAGATGGCGCGACGAGGCTCGCACATTCGGGATCTTGAATCCTGACAAGGCAGTGAGGGATCTGGGTCTCGGGGCCGACGATGAGGTCCAGATGGGTGGAGAGGACGCCGAAGAGGACTTCCTGGCTGAGCTCATGGCGACCGTAGGTGAGTGTGTGCTTTGGTTTGGATTCGTCACGGGACACGATCACGGCAACGTGATCGGATAGCCACTGGTCGCGAAACCGAAGTCGCGTCGAAGTTCTTGGAACAGGGCTGCCACATTTCACTGAAACGTGTCATTCTGCCTGACCTTTTTGCTGGACACGGCCCTCAATATTTACAGGTCTCGACGAGCCCGAACCCGATCAAATTGCTGGTCACTCTCGGACCGACACGTCCATTCAAGAAGAATTGGTGCAGTGGGCTCTTGACAATGAAGACCAGATATACAGCGGATTCTTGACAATGAAAGGCCGGTGCTAGCTAATATTTGCCGCTGTACGAGTCTTTGATATTTGAACTCCAGGCTTCGACCCGACAAAGGATACCCCAGTCGAGATCCTCCATACCATACTTCTGGGGATTGTCAAGGACATTTGGCATATCACTCACACCGCTTGGACTCCCACAGAGAAAAAGACTTACTCTACTCGCCTGCAGGCAACGGCAACGGATGGGCTCTCAATTCACGCCATTCGCGCCAATTATATCATGCAATACGCCGGTTCTTTAATCGGAAGACAACTCAAAACAATTGCGCAAACCAACGTCTTCCATCTACATGATATCGTTTCAGAGGACAAGTTCTCGGCCTGGAAGGCCGCCGGGGAACTTTCCGCTCTTCTCTGGTTCCCTGAAATACGGAATTTGGCAGAGTATCGGGTATGGATTTGACCGTTCATATTTAAACTTTACCACGGATTAATGTTGAGTTAGGCAGACCTGAAGGTTGCAGTCGCCAACGTTTTGGACATCTTCTCGGTGATCGACCCGTCGAAGATTATTACGAAGATCAAGTACCACCTTCTGACCCATATCGACGACGATGCTGTCGGGTTTGGGCCATTGGTTGGGGTTGCAACCGAAATCTATGAATGCTTCAACGCAATTTTTCGGTACTGTTCAGTTCTATCGAACCATCTCGCGCCCAGCCGCGATATTGCAGCGCAGCTCGGCGACCAGGAAGCATTGAAGCACCGTCTCACTGGTGGCCGATGGGGCTGCGGTGAGAATGCCGGCTGGAAACGCGCTGGTTCCGGTGTTCGGCACTTCTTGGTAGCTCACCCGGTGCTTCAAAAGCTTCTGGGTTGGACGGACGGTAAGGATTTGAAACCAGGTATGCATGTCCCCTTGTTCAATCCCTGGTGATATTTTATCCCTCAGGTGCCTTCAAACTGACACCATTGAAACGCGGCCACAAGGAGAGAACACAGTTGACCCTCAAAGTTACAATGGCTTCTCGAGCATTGAACTTCGGTGATTTTGAGTCTGAATCCCTGTGGAAGTCATGCACGTCGGTCGTCAGTGAATCATTAGACGAATGCCTGATTGGTTCCTGGGTTTTCGCGAAATCAGACACTCTCAATGTATGTGATTTAGCGGCTGTAACAATTTTTTACTGATGTTGAAACTAGGGAGACATTAAATCGGGAAGGATTTCCGAAGTCCTGGTCGACAATACAGGGAGAGTCATTGCCGTTCTAGAGCGCTTCCAGGTTCTTTCAACCAGGGATGAAAAATTTGGGATGCCAGTTCTTGTCCGGCGCGATGGGGAGACCACATTCTCGATAGTTCCTGCGGAGGTAAAGTTTGCTGAGCCCAGATACTGCTACTTGGTCTGATTGAAATTGCCGTAGAGCCTCATGTTCAAGTTCAATGCTCAGCACGATTGCTTCACTGCCAAATGCACCGCAACGGGTCAACGTCTTCGGATCCAAGAACGTGTTGACTCCGACACGATGGAGAACTTCATTGAGCATAATTCCCTCGACCGGTTCATAATCAATTCACACGCTTTTCATAACGCCCACCTTCTCCGTGCAACCCTTCCTCGGGAATTACTCGCGCCTATCCCCCTCTTCGATGACCGAAAAGGGAAACATGATGAACTTGCCGCGCAGTTACGCGAAAAACGGGCCCAGCCCAAGGGGAAGCGGAAGCGTACAGCTGTGGGTGCCACAGACGACGAAGATGAACCTCCAGGGCCAGAGAAGGCCGCGAAGCGCAGAAAGCCCGCCAAGAAGACAAGGAAGAAGTCGGTAGTGCCGCCACCGGTATTTGTGGGTTTGGTTGCAGGGCGGCCGAAGCGGGTGGTGACTCGGAGTGCAAAGGCAATTGCTGCAGATGATGATGACGAGGAGGAGGAAGGGGAGGAGGAGGATGACGAGGATTCCGAGCTGGACGATGGAGAACCATACGAAGACTCGGACGACAATTACGGTTCAGATTGATAATTAAATAGAATAAACTGCCAGATGCCTGAGTGTGTGCCCACCACCCCTTGGTCAAGGTGGCCACCAGGTGTATCTGAGCTGGTCTGGAGGTGGGTTCAACACCTGGTTACCAGAGCTTCGACAGCTGGGTCCAGCTTACCGTACATGGCGCTATCAGCCGAGCCAACCAGCTGATGAAAACATCTGCGCAATTTGGCGGTGTACACTACGGTCCCTGGACTCCTCCATCACCCCGTAGCCGAGCTCACGGTCACAATCTTACGACTTGCCGCGGTAGAGCTAAAGAATAGACAGAGAAGCAGTTAGTTGAAACACGGGGACCTCTGAAGAAAAGCTTAAGGACGTAAGACAGGGATAGCGTAGAATAACTCAAGGGCATTGAATGCAAATTTCGCCACAAGTGCGATGGTGGGTCGGCAGGAGATCATGGATTTCAGGAACTCTGTGTTTGAGAGTGAAGCCATGAGATTTGCAAAGTGTGGAGCATCGTGGAATAATTTCGTTAGAAATTCGGAACGTAGTTCAATCAATGCAGCTGAGGACGTGCAAGTGATGAGAGCATGTTCGGGAGTTTCAACTTCCACTTTGCACAACCTGCAAAGTCTGTCCGACCGGACCACGGGCCGGTGATCGTGGTTTGCATACCGCAGTACTTCAAGGGCCAAATGGTGAGTAGACAGCAGCAGAGAAGTTATAGCTTCCCGGTGTGGCTGCGTTTTGACCATTGTGAGATAGTGGCGCATTTTTGAAGCAACGTAGGCTGGCGGTTTGTCCTTCTGAGGTTCGAGCCGTCCATATAGTAGGTAAAGCTTTTTGTTCTGATTGATCGACTCCTGAAACCATCCCTGCATTAGGTTATTCACCGTTTTCCGTAACGTCTTCAATTGAAGTTGTGCATGTCAGGACGAAGGTAGGGCAGTTGAATGGTAGTCTTGTAGCAGCATGGATTAAATCCTTGACCCATGAAGTTTTTTTCCTTGCACTGAGTTCTATGGAACTATCGAGAGCGGCGCGAGCAAAGTGCTGTTTCGCAAGTCCCAGGAAATAAATCAAGTGTGCTAAGACGAGCAGGAAACGTCGAACCCGCAGAGGAGTTATACCGGTTTCAGTGAACAACGGTGCGACAGCGGAGCGAGAGTGAATATTTAGCATCTGGCGGATGAACTGGAGTTGAACTTTGCTGAGCTGCTTGACATGGTTGTCGTCGCTATCAGGGGAAATTTCGCACCCATGCGTAAGGTGGGGGTCGACCCTAGCCATGTATAGCTCTTTGAGTTCTTTCGGTGTGAGACGTCCAGTCATGCCTTCGATGGCCATAATTCGATGTCCGCAGAATCGGGCCGTTTGTGCCTTAGACTTGTAGTGGGCTGCGAGAATATTCCGCGTGTCCGTTCTGAAGGTAACCCCAACATACTTCTCCTCCAGTTTTATCTCCAGAGTTGTCGCTCCAAGCTTGAAGACAGGGAGAGGGGTGGCGACTTTCCCGTAGATCAGAATGATTGTCTTGATCATGTTGATTAGGATGAAGTTGCGTGCGCACCAATTCTCCAGCGTAACAAGTTTGGCTTGGAGCCCGCGGGGAGATATTGAGAAAAGGAGGAGGTCGTCGGCCTGGGCAAGAAGGGAGATGCGGACTGCGGCGAGGAAGACGTCGTCCTTGTCGGGCATCATAACCAGATCAGCCAGGAAGAGGTTCCATAGAATCGGCGATGCGGGGTCACCAGTGAGTAGTCCAATGAAGGCTTTGAACTGAGGGGACTGCATGTCGCCATGTTTCGCATAATAAGCCATACGACGGTACACCATGCGTAGCCAATCGAAGATTGCGCCGCCCATGCCCAGACGGAATAATTTCAACCAAAGGGTGGGTTGATCCGTCGAGGGGAAGGCGTTCGTGGCGTCAATTGCAGCGACATAGAGGGTGTATCCGTGGGCTCTAGCCCATTCCTTGGCGCACCGGAGAATGAATGGATTGTTGTTTGTGCGATAACCTGGTCTGAAGGCATTCTGCCAGGAGGGAATAAGGCCGCGCGCCTCGGCCCAGTCGGCGATCCTCCAGTGAATTAGCATAGTCAGTGCCTTCAAAAAACAACTCTCCAGTGCAATCAGCCTGTAACTGTCGGGATTGTCGCCGGGTTTCAGCCTCTTCAGAATTCCAATAAGGGCCGAAGTGAACCATACTGTAGGTCCATCGCCTTCTTTGACACATTGGTTTGCAAGAAGTGCGAGATCTTCGTTTGGAATTTCGAGGAGCTCCCGATACGATGCTTCATCCTCGCCAGGGGTGCTGTCCAGGGAATGGTTGCGAATATGGTCCTTGAGTCTGCCCATATCGTTCTCCGTCCATGGGTGAGTGAAGAAACCTTCTGGCGTTGTGTCTTCGGTCGTCTCGGGCATCAATGTAGCTAGAACCTTGTTGATTTTATGCTGCGCCGAGTCGAATTGAGGAGGTAAGACCTCTGGTGGGTTCAAACGCTTCTCGAAGACACTTTTGAGCTCGTCTGCGGTGACGGAGATTGGAGCCGGTTTCGGGTCCGCCAGCCGTTTGATCTCTGTCCAGAAAATTGCTCGGCTTGGGGCCTCCATGATTTTCTTGCGGTTTGCGGTCCGTAACATAACCAATTTATCTCGGCCACGGTGCGGGAGGGGAAACGAGATGCGGACAGGCTTTTCAGGAGGTTGTACCGCCGCACCAACGTTGTTGGGGATATCCGCCGTGACCTTTGGGACATCGAGTGTAGCGTTTACAGTCGTTAGTTCGAGTTGAGCCAGATCATTGTTGGGAGCTGTGGACAGTCGGAGTTTACACGCTTCACGAGCCATTTGAATAGCCTGAGTGAGATGACCATTCTTTGCTGCGTCGTCTCGTTTGATACGGCAAAAGTGAATGGGCGCTGTTCGAGTTTTGATCAGAGAAATAATTCGTTTTAGAATGTCCCCGTTCGCGCATCTCCAGCCGCAGGCGTCGTTGGAAGCAGCATAGTAAGTTACAGAGCGGACGACGTACTCGGATCTCGTGGAGATTTCGAGGGATTTAAATACCGGTGCCATTTTGAGTGCAAGCCACATCGACAGTAGTTCCGCTCGTGCGCTCGTTTGGTTGCCCCATACTCTACGGGACGTGTTAAGGCGCGCATTAGGACCCCAGTATATTGCCGAGCCAGTAGACGCCAAAATACTACCTGCTTTGAGGCAAGCCCCGTGAATTGTGACCCTCATCGGTACGGTGGTATTCAGGACTGGACCATAAAGGTTGCGTAGTTTCCTTGGCTCATCCTTCCCAGCAGCTAGTGTCGCAATGAAGAGCCGGTCGAGAGGAGTTTCGGATGGAAGCACGATATCGACTTTAGCCTTTTTGCGGGGGCGTTCGAAGGACCTATTCAGGGTACCTACGTCGAGTTCAAGTTGGACCGTGAGCGCAGCATGGTCGTAGCCCTTGACCCGATCTTCGACAGTGAAGCTTTTGACGTGCGAGAAGAGCGCCCGCGAGCACGCTACATAATCGATGACCGTTCTGCGGGTACCTTGAAAGGAAGTGTAATTTCCGCTTCCAGGACCAAAGATGTCCGCGCCGCTGACGAAGACAATGTCGTAGTCGTTGAATATACCGCAGAGCCAGGTTTCACGAGAGGTGATGGTCTTGTCTAAAGAGGTCCGACTCGGGTCGAGGAATTTTGCTAGCAGAGCGGCTACTCTGGCGTTCAGGTCCCCGAGAACAACAACCCAGAGTCCGGATGTGTACGCAAGCGCAAGAGAGCCAGCCAAAGCCTCGCAAGGGTCCTTCTCCAGCACCCCAGTCCATTGGGAAGATTCCGGCAGGAGGTAGACATTGAATATGAGAAGTTTGTTCAATTGAAGTACCATGAAGTCCGGGCCCGAAAGGTCTTGACGATATTGGACTTGAAGTGTTGAGCGAAAGATGGCAGCAACGCCGCCCCAAGAACTGTCAAAAGAAGCTTTAGGACGACGAGTTCGCGATAGAATAGAATACCCGGGAGGTAACTGCACTGTGTCTTCTTGTTGGGGACGCAAGTGAGTTTCTTGGAATAAATTAATGTCGAAAGTTTCGAGTTTTTTGCGGAAGGACGGGCAGCTCATTTGCAAGGGAAAGGCACCATTGATATTCCAGCTATTGACTAGGAAGCTCCGACTTCGTCGGAACAGACCTTGCTTGCGCAAACACTCAGCAGGTCCGGCCTCACAAACTCGGTACTTTGACAGCTCTGCTGCGCGAGCCCGCTGCCGCTTCGATGATTTTCTCCGGGGTAAGTGATCACTGGAGTTATAGAAAGTTGAATTTTAAATTGGCGTTGAATTAGTGTCGCGTTCAACTTGAAGTTTAGGTAAATAAGAGGTAAAAACTGCGGCAAGCAAGGTCCAGACCCTCGTCGGGAGAATTAGGATCACCGGGTGACCCAAAAGTGGTGCCATTATGAGGGTGGAGAGACCTTGACAAGCAAGGTGATACTCAGCATCATTGTGGTATCTAATGGGCGGGTAGAAGGTAAAGTGGAAGAGGAGGGGTGGGGTGGTGTCGTAGAGAGCACATTTTGGGCGGAAGGTAACAAAGGTAACGAAATATTAAGTAAGGGAACGCGCGGCGTCGGGGAAGGATAGGTAAAAGTAAATGAGGGGGGATGAGCTGCCCTCAGGCATTTGGGTGAACCATGTATGTATCGTTGAAGGTACCACGCTCGGACTCGCCCCACCGCTCGATCATGTAGTCAGCGATGGGGGCGGTGGAGAACGTCAGCACGGTGTACAAGGGGTGCTGCGCGCCATACGGCTTGGTATTGAAGCCGTACTCGCGGCAGTCCGGGATGATGTCGAGGATGGCCACCGAGACATCGCCGGGGACGTTGAGGCGATTGAGAGAGGTGAAGGACCAAGCCTGGGGGTGGGGGCCATAGACGACCTGAGTGGCGGGGTCGGCGACGCTGGTGCGAGGAGGAGGCGGAGCAGGGGCAGCCTGGCGGGCTGGCGCACGCGCAGCAGGAGGGGGAGGAGCGTGGGGAGGTGGGGCGCGGGGTGCAGGCGGTGCGGGCTGGAGCGGCGGTGCAGCAACAACGGGAGGGGGCGGCTGCAAGCGGGGACGTACATTGCGCACGGTATCATCGGCCTCATTGCGGGCACGCTTCTCCCTCGCCGCGAAGTAAGCGTCCAGGCCGGCAGTGTCGAAGGTAGGCGCGGGCGCAGGGGGTGCAGGCGCTGCGAGAGGTGCAGGCGCAGGCGCGGCAAATGGCACGGGGAGCGGCGGGCCGGTGCGTGGTGCGAACGGGCCCATCGCCCTCGACCACCTTGACGCGCTCGAATAGGGCCGGGATGATGCGGGCGTTTATGTCCTGCACCGCCGCCGAAGTCTGGCGCAGTCTGGTGGA
Organism: Mycena metata; assembly: GCA_029378385.1. Classification (NCBI taxonomy): domain Eukaryota; kingdom Fungi; phylum Basidiomycota; class Agaricomycetes; order Agaricales; family Mycenaceae; genus Mycena; species Mycena metata. Next base: position 4,017 of record JARKIB010000370.1, on the reverse strand, counting down.
CTGCGCGTTTTGGGCGTGGAGGACGTCGGCGATGGCTTTATCCTCGACGGAACCGCGAGCGGCCTTGCCGTATTCCTGGACTTGGGCCACGAGAGCGGGGAAGCCTGTGTGCAAGGTTAACCGGGAGGAAGTGAGTGGGAGCGCAGTGGACGTACGATCCGCCAACTCTGCCATATCCTGTCTCACACATTCCACCGTGTTGTAGATGTGAGTCGTTGCGGCCAGATGCCCGGTGGTGAAGTCGCGGTGGGCGATATGGTCTTTGAGGGCAAACTTGGTTTTGGAGGGTAGGTCGGCCGGAGTGAAACCCGCCAAGACGTGGTGAGGGTGGGCTGGGATCGACGAGCCCGACGCCACGGGGGGAGGCGACGGGGGACGCGTGCGAGGCGTCGCGGGACGAGGGGAGGGGGGGCGGACTTGTTTGCCGCGAGCGGTGGCGGAGGGTACTAGGGCGAAGAAGTGCTCGTCGGCCTCGCTGAACGACTCGACAGAGTCGAAGGGCAGGAGACCGCGAGCTGTCATGCCAGCGGGCACGGGCTCGGGAGCAGTGCGGGGGACGTCGGCCGATCGGAGACACCTGCCATTCCCAACTAACGGACTTTGTAGGACCACATTTATCCCCCTTACATGTGGTCCTAGGTAGACCTCGACCTGCCAAAGTCCCTCCTGCAGCCACCCTATGGGGACCTACAGGGACCGGGGGGGGACCACGGGGGACGGTCCCTCTAGGGGAGGGGGACGCATAGAGCGGCGGTGCAGGGACAGGGATACTGTGGGGACAAGGGCCAGATATAGGCGCGGTGGGGGGACAGGGGGGACAGGTTGGACTTTGAGCACCTCAGGCGAACATCCACGGTGTAGGGACAGGGGGGACAGCCGCGGTGGGGGGACAGGGGGACATCTCACAGAACATCGACAGTGGGGGGACGTTAAGAGGGACATCACGTGCCCGGTACACACACGGTGGGGGGGACGTTAAGAGGGACATCACGTGCCCGATACACACGCGGTGGGGGGACAAACGGGACATGTTTTTTTCACCACGTGAGATGGGATCACGTGCCTGGTACATCTGCGGTGGGGGGACAAACGGGACATTTTCTTTCCATTTGTTGGCGGGTGTGGGGATAGCGTCACGTGGCCGGTACATATGCGGTGGGGGGACAAACGGGACGTGTTCTGCATTTTATTGTAAAAGGGACGTACTGGCGGTGTGGGGACATTCAGACTTCTAAAACCTTCAGACAGGGTGCTAACGGGACAGCATGCAACTAAAGGGACACCGGGACTAGAGGGACAGCGGGACTAAGTTTCGGCGGTGGGGGGGACATCCTCGGAGGCCATGTAAATAGTGTGTAGCTGCTCCGCCACTTGGGCGTCATCTTCCTCGATACCAACCTCATCATCCAGCTCTTCCCCCTCCTCATCTGAAGCCCCTGCAGCCTCCATCTGTTGAGCTAGGGCTTGGGCTTGAGCTTCCGCCTCCTGTCTCCCAGTTTCCACCACTCCATCCATAGCCGAAGACTCTAGGACCTCCTGAAGCCTAACCCCTGGCTCAAGGGTCCCTGTGAACCGTGCTCCCGCCTTCTTCGCCAGGTTCTGGAACCTCTCCATGTGGGTCGAATCATACCGCTCCCGACGGAATCGATACCGACGGATACACCATGAAAGGGCTGGGTTAGAGTCCCGAAACTCCACTTCTTTAGCAGTCAGAAAGACCTTCTCATCTCGAATGCTGGTGATGACCCGTCGAATCTCAATATTGCAACGAGTAATTTCTTCCCGGGCCCGTTGAATCTTGAAGTATTTATCGAGGAGGAGACGGGCTGATGGGGTAGCCCAGGGTCGGACTTCATTCAGCTTCGCCGGCTTCCGGAGGAGGTCAAAGTCCGCCAAGAAGGCATACTCAATGACCTCACCCCAGCTGAGCTGACGGCCCGCCGGAACAATGGACTTGGCCGCGGTATTGTAGGAGTTAAGGGCGTTTCGAATAGCCTGTGACCTTACTTGGAGGGCCTTGGCGATGTGCTTCCGAAGTTTATATCCTGAGCAGATTTAGTAAATGGATTTATGAATTGATACTCAGTGACTTGCCGGTTTGAGACAGGTTCATCTTTGTCAGCTCGAACATTCGTTGGACAACCAGACGTTCCAGCTTCAGTAACGCCAGCCTGTACCTCTTGGTGCTGACAAGATGAGCGGCCTCTGCCCACTCAGGTGATGTATCGGTCCAAGGTTCTTTCACACCCATTCGAACCTCCGTCTCCTGCACCTCTGTCCAGGCCTTGTCGAAGTTCTCCTGTGCATGTCGACGAGCGGTTGCTGAGGCGGTCGAGTCCTTGGCCTTGGTCATTTCAAGCTTCAAACTTGTTAAGGGGACGCGGCACGGCGGGGTAGGGGGACATGGGGGGACGCGGTAAAGGGACGTGTCGGGACGTGGTAAGGGGACGTAGCGGGACGGGTAGCGGGACGGGTAGCGGGACAGTCGAGGCAGGAGGGACACGGAGGGAGGAGAAGAGAACAAGACAGGGCAACCCATCAGCCAGCTGAAACACGGGGAGAAGGACCAGGAACGAACCGACGATCCGCCAAATTCACCAGCCGTTGGTAGTACTCCATCTGTAGGGTATCCTCGTCGGAGTCAGCCATCAGGCTCTTCAAAAAGGTGAATTCCTCCTGCAGCCGACGTGGAAACTCCGTGACGTCATGGATTCCAGCAGCCTCCATGGCCTGGTACAACGCCGACTCTCCCTCCAGAATTTCTAGGGCCTGCCAGTAATTGTTGACAAGAAACTTGCCTGAATACTCGACTTGAGTGATCGATCAATCCAGTCGGATAAAGCCAAACTTACTCAAGTTAGCGTAGGTCTCATTGGTGTCGAAGTGCTTGAAGTAGTTGGCCAGGATTTGCCTCCGGTGGAAGACGCTGGCATACCGAACGGAAGCGGCCATGAGGTTCGACTTGGAGAAGAAACGCTCACAACCCTCCAGGTCCTCCAGTCCGAGTCCGCTGACATATGTGGCAAGGTATAGGAGCTGGCAGAGCCGGTTGTGGGCATGACCGTGGAATGCGCCGACCAGGAACATGAACTTCTTCAAGAGTGCTTTAGCACCGAGAGGACTGTTGAATAGGGTCGAAGCGGACCCGCAGCCTACGTCGTAGCCCGACCCGACCCCACGGTTGAAGTCTTCTAAGAGCTCGGCGCAGGCAGCCAATGCATATTTTGATCTTCAGACTTCTCAGTCAGTTCCAACCATTGGTAACCAGAATAACTTACAGTTCCCCGCTCCGAACCATGTCCTCGACCAACAACACAAATCCATGCCGACACAGACAAAGGAAGATCCCCGTCTCGTCGTACACTCCCCACATCCTCTTCGCAGAATCATCCGCGAGGTTCTTCCACCGCTCTTCGCACCCGGCCGATGATCCTGCCGGTGCCTCTGGCGCTGTCGGTGGTGCTTCTGGGGGGGGCTGTGCTGCCGGCGGTCGGGCGGCTCCCTCTGGGTTTTCGACAGGGACGGCTGTCTTAGGCCCGGGTTCGTTTGGTCCATTAGGTCCCTGCAGGAAGTCTCAGTACATGAACTGTCCCCTTAATGCGTCCCCTTAAGGAGTCCCCTTAAGGAGTCCCCTTAAGGCGTCCCCTTAAGGAGTCCCCTTAAGGCGTCCCTTTAGACTGGGAACTGAAACGTACCGTATGTGTCCCGGTCCTTTTCTCCTCCTCCCTACTTTTCTTCTTCCTTGCCTCCCAGTCTTTCCGCCACTGGTCAACTTTATCCTTCGACCAGAGGTCGACCTTCTCCCTCGGCACAAAGTACTCGTTCCCCACTTTCGATACACGAGGGTCAACCCGCTCGTTGGATGCGCCGGGGACAAGGTTGCCATTCTCATCAAAATCCTTTGGCTCCCTCCGAAGGACTCGTTTCAAGGAGTCGTTCCCGTCCATTGTCACCAGCATGGAGAACTCGAGCTCCTCCTCCCCCTCCAACTTGTACATGCAGCCTGCACAACAATTC